>VMDR010030454.1:0-12381 GCA_007922815.1 Macrotus californicus
TAACTAGTTGTATCACATCTTCTATCCACTCACCTGAACATAAATCCCAAAGGCCTGTATCTATGAATTCAAATGAAATCTATCAGGTTCCAAAGGCTAAGCCTTTATTCATTAAACTCTAGTGCTTCTGCAAACAAAATTTGATAACAAATATTGGGCTAAGAGGATTTTCAGGGAGAAGTAGAGGAATTATGAAAAGAAGGCAAATTCAAAGCAAGCTATAGAATTTGGTTAATGGGGAGAATGAAAGAGGATCCTGGATCATATTATTAAAAATCAGAAAGGAATGGTTAAAAGGAAAGATGCCTGAGAACTCTGAAATAGTTCTCCTGGCTTTGGTGGTTGGGATTTAGTCTCATATTATTGTAGAATAAAAGTGTGCAATTAAAAAGTTGCCCCTTTTCCTACATGTTACATCTACATCCTAGATTTGGCATTTATTAGAATCTCTTTGTGTCGATCGATGTTCTTTGTTCCCATGGGTACAGGTCACTTTGTCCTGAGGAGCACCAAGGTCAACTTGGTCTTCTCTAGTAAGACCCAAATGTGATGCTATAAATGGAGAGAGCTATGACATGGAGTGCAGAGTCAGAGGAAGAATGAAGGAAAACAAAATGTGCAAGACAATTACAGAACAGGAAGACTGTGTGAGAGATGGTGGTCCTTCTTTACAGACTCACGGCGAGGCTGAGCATCTATACTCTTGGCTGGGAACTAATCCAGGAAACTTCATTTTGGTCAGATTAACTTTAATATACACCTTGTTCTGAGGCAGCCATTTCACACTGTATTTGAAATTGTGTAACATGGTTTTCTTCTATTTCATATGATTCTATATTTGTCAATGCATAAAGCCATTCTTTTTTGAGCACCGGAGCTACATATTATATTTAATATGGAAAGTGTTCGAGTTCAATTTCCTAATAGAAGTCATCTTAGCAGGTCTATTTTCTCTTCTTGGCTTAGTTCTGGGTTACGGGATCTCACATATGACACAATTGGCACTGAGGTCTTTCCTTGCTTTCCTTGTGTGGCTGTCAGTAATAGATCATGAAGTTATATAGGAAAAGGGACATATCCCTAACCTCTTGAGGAATGCCAGGACTGAAAGAATCTATCTAGGAGAATTCTGGTCTGAAGGAGATGGAATGTGACATTGAATCACAAGTTTCTAATAACATATTTTCAGTGTCCAAACAAATGATGCCAAAACATCTTTGTGTTTCATTTTCACATGCTTCTTCCAAATTTCTCTATATTCTCACTGTCTTAGGATGGGAAGTAAATTTACAAGTCTCCTAACCCCTATTTCTGCACATACACTGTATGCACTGTCCTGGCACTATTGATAGCTACTGTTCATTAATATATATATTTTAAAAGTCTCCTATCAAATGTATTATGTTAATACATGTGTAAAATAAATAATACACATAACATCTCTTTATTCTTATAACAATGCTTCAATATTCCAACTTTACAGATGAAAAACACTCCAAATGGTGCCAAGATGTGGCTAACCTGAGATCAAGTTCAGCTGTGTAAGACCCCCAAAATGTAATATTTTTACTATATTTCATTTTCTTTTGTTTGTTCACAAATAAAAAGACATCAGGTAAAAACTATAACATCTGAAAGTCTTTTGAGAAGTGGTGTTTTAGATAAGGGCCATATCAATCTTCTGGAAAATTTTGAAAATCTCTTTTTAAGATTTATTAATTACAAAATACTACCCTCGCACACCTGAGAATCACTGGCAGAGTGAAAGAAAATTACTCCTGGAAGGATCAGCTTGCCTTTAGCAGCAAAGTGGTTGAGAACTCCTAATCTTGACATCTCCTTATACAATACTTTTTCCACCCACAGCAAGTGCCTCTGTGTGCACGTGTGTGCGTTTGTAATGCAGTGAATGTAGTACCTTGAAAAAAGTGTAATTAATTATATTGATGCATATTTACATGCAGATGCATGCACATACTCCTATTTCCCTTTGGCCCCCAACACACATGTCCATCATACCTATAAGGCCCATATGAGAAAATCTGACCCTTTGTAAATATCTCAGTGAGGATCCTTATGGGAAACAGTCAGCACATCCCAACTGGGAATAACTGAGGGGGGATTACTTACAAAGATGTGGTTAGCAAACCAATGTAGTGTTGGGCAATACCATAAGGCATAGAAACCACAGAGGGCCTTTATCACTCCCAAATCCGAAGGAACAAGGAGAATTTATTGGAATCCAGAGGGGGGCTATATGAAGATATTTACCTGCCAGGGGTTGTGGCCTTTAATAGGGGCAGGGTATGGCCAACTTGTAATGATCCAGAATGAAGATCATAAGGGCCATAGATACCATGACCTCAATTCCTCCTTCCTTCTGATTTTCATCTCCTTCATCCCGTTGCCCAAGCTTACAGGAAAGTGGAGAGCACAAGAGCCTGGTTGACCCAAGCAAGAGATGTGAGCCAGCTTCCAGGGGCACAGAGATGGGTGACAAAAGGTAAAAGGTGAATCTAATGGGGCAAACAGAAAATACCCAGCTAAGTAAGTAGACTGGCATATATGTGAATTTTTAGATGGGCCTTATCAAAGCTTGAGCAAACAATAAGTATCAATCATAGCAAATTCTAATTTACATCTGAATCCTCTTGGATTACTGTTTAATGAAGGCTTACTGTTTGACAAACATTGTGTCAGATTCTTTAAATATGCCGTGTCTGAGGTAGTTACTATTATCCCTATTTAACAGGCAAAAACCAAAATAATAATAAAGTCATCTAATTCTCAGAAACTTGTCAAAGTCCACAAATAATAAGCAGGAGAGCTTATATACAAGATCAGCCTGGCTGACTCCCAAGCTAGCTAGACTCTTCCTTATTATTACAATTTACTAGACTAAATGAAGCAACAATCTAAGAAATGGCTTTGTGGAGATTCTAGGCCTGTGTATGATGTTAATACTCAGAGAAGGCAACAGAATTTGAGCCAGGACTGAATTACATCCTTTCGTTTAAACCAAAGGTATTTAACAATTTCATCCTTCAAAGAATGAACATGATGGATATAGTCACTGCCTCCATTCAGTTCCCTGAGACTCTATCACTTCAAGGAGCTCTAGATGATTTTCAGTTTCCAGTACCTACATCCAGAAATGAGGAAGGCCATGCTGCCCTTGTGCATGGCAAGTCACAGGTACCTGGAAATAATCATCCCTATAAAAAGCCCTTCATCGCTGACTCTTAGAAATTGGTATAAAAATGTCCCAGTTATCTTGCCACTCTTATGGAATAATTCTGAGGGGTCTTTTGTACTTTCCCCCAGATTTTCCCTGGTGGCAGTCTTAACACTGCACTCATTTCTGGCTGCCCACCCTCCCAGGATCACTTTCCCACTTCTCTAGTGTGTTCCCTTCCTTCCACTTAGACTCAGATCTTTCTAGCACCACCCAAATTAGAAGAATTTTTGACAGAAGTTTTTATACTAGTTTTCCCTAGACTAAGCTCCTTAGGGGGTGATTCTAAAACGGGGCTAATGCTAGCTAGGTGGCCAAAAGGTGACAATGGCTGGTGGAACAGTGGTGGTGATAACCTTTGGCACACTGCAGCACCCAGTCACTAAGACTGTCATCTGTACTGAACTGGGGCGGAATAGAGGTAGAACTAATTGTATTGGCTTATGAAGTATTTAACTATTGAAAAACATGGCTGCAATCATAATTAAAAGGACCACGGAATTTGTTCATGTCATTAATGCAGTGATAGCTGAAACTACTGCCTGAAGTCAATCAGTGACCAATTCAGAAGCATGATGTGAAATCCAGAATGTATCTATGGTTGTGTCTAAAGAGACCCTTGTCTCCAGCTGCCATAGGGTAGAAACTCTTAGGCTTGGTGAAATCATTAACAGCAAGCAGAAAAAAATCATGATCAGTGTAAAAAGGGAAAGATGCTAAACAGATTGAAAGACAGAATTGGGAAGTCAATGTTTTCTCTAAAATATTTGATTAACTTAGATTTGAGCAAGTGTTCCTCTTGTGAGCAAGTTCATCAGGGGAAGACGAAATCTGCAAAGCTGTGAGGAGTGTATACCTTGGCTAAGAGTTTTTGAAGCTGCATTTCAGTCTCTTTTCCTTAATAAGACACTTAATTATTCCAAGCAGACAGAACTCTCTTCCCAAGAAGAGCATAGAAACAGAGCATGCTGTTATGACACTTGAGATAAACAATTATTCTGAAAACTGAAACAGTCAATCAATTAAATAAATAAGATACTGTAGGCAAACAGCCATCTGTAAATGAAATGTAGGGTTGGTGGCAAAGATGCTGAATAAATGTGAAATTTAATCTGTAATTACAATCTAAAACAAACGTTCTCAGGACAGGATTAGAAGTTCCAGGTACCTTGATGAAAGTGAAGGATTGGCCCAGAGGATTTGAAGGAATGTATTTCCTTGGAAAAAGAAGCAGGATTGAGAAGGGAGCTGAGGGCAATTCTTCCCTGATTGTTCTCCTGATGAGGATTACCTAATTCTGTGGATACTTTGGATAGGATTGATATCCCAGTTTTGTTGACAAATTATATTGCTACCCTAGTTATGCACTGTTCACAATACTGCTCATTATTTCAGAAAATGGGTGGTCTAGTACCTACCTTAATCAGCATGAGTAGTAGGAGGCATGTATAATATAGAGTCAAAAGACCTGGGCTTGAATTCTCTGTTCATATCTTTGTGTCAACAAGGTTTCTCCATCTATAAAATTAGTTTGGCCATATTTTCTTTGTGGTGGTGAGTATAGGCATACTTTGTTTTACTGTGCTTTGCTTTACTGCCATCCATAGATGCTGTGTTTTCTACAAACTGAAGGTAAGACTCTCCACCACCAAAAAGATGATGACTTCCTTTATTGTGATATTTGTTTTATTGTGGTGGTCTGGCAATATCTCTAAGCTATGTCTCTATATAAACAAAGCACCTTACCAGTGTTAGGTATTATTATTATTAACCCTTTGAGTCAAAGTTACTAGAATTCAGGATGAGCCACATGTGAACCACGTTGTATGGTATGACTCAAGCTTTAATTTCAGGATTATGGTGACTAACAAGACATGTCCTCAGAAATCCAATGACACGGAATGTGATTGGTCAAAGTCCCCAGCCCCTGCTCTCTGCAATGCCTGGCCGTGTTAGCACAGAGGTCATGCTTCCTGTGGACCATTCCCAGACTGTAATTGAGCACACTGGGGTATTAGGGCAGACCGGTGCCCAGGAGACTTGGGATTTCTCTGAAAGCCCACCTGAGCTGAGGAGTCTTTGAGAGCCTCACCAAACTTTCCCTAGAAGTGCTCTGCAGCCTGCCATGCTTGCGCCCTGCCTTCCTGGCCTCCTTCTTTCTCTCTTTCACTCAGGGTCACACTTGTGTCACACATAGACTGACAATTTTCCCAGCCTCTCTCATCTCCCTGCCTTTTCTTTCACAGGTATTTTCAGTAACATTTGTGTGTGTGTGTGTGTGTGTGTGTGTGTGTGTGTGTGTGTATAATCACATTTTAGCATCTGCTTCTTGAAGGACCCAAACTAACACAAAGATAAAATATTTAAAAAGTCATGAGGATATCACCACTTCTCAAATATGCATGAGGCTAAAAAACAGTCACTTGTTTTTATTTACATTTTTCTATTTGCTATGGTAGGTGCAAGTCCTTGGTACTCAGTGAAGCCATGCTCATTTTAAGTGAGAGAAAATTGCCCCAAAGACCTTTTCTTGGTCCTGTATTTGATTTAATGAAAAGGAGGAGGATCAGTAATCCTCTGACTAATATCATCAAGCAGACCATGCCTTCATACTTTCCCCTGTGTCATTTCATTGCTGGAAATTATTTCCCCCTTCCTATTATTTAGACTCTTCTTCACCCTTCAGCAACCAACATAGGTGTCCTCTTAGAAACTTTCTCAGATTTTTCCATAATCACACTGGCTTTTCACCTTGACCATCTACCTAGTCTATTAGTGATCACAACTTGACTCTGTTAAACTGATATATCTTAAATGTATTTTAAAAAGTAACTTGATGAGAAAGATTATAGGACATTTTCAGGAATTATGCTTGAAAGTACTTAAGAAACAGTTTATAAGACCTTTAGTAAGGATTTGCTAGTAGATTATTTACAAATGACCCTTAGCCACTTATTGAAGTAGATCCAACAGGAATTCTGCTGGGAAACATTCTATGGCCTTAAATGAATTTCTGTGTTTGGTAAACCAAAGAAACTACATTTGTCTCTCAGAAATAGCCAGTAATAAACCAAGTCTCTGACACTCACCAATGAAAGCTATTTGCTGCTTGATTCTAGGTGTTCAAGCATAAAGAATTTCTCGAGGCAGCGAAGAGGAAATTGATGGAACTTTTTGAGAGGACAGTTGGGGATAAATCAAATCTAGAATCTAGAGCCCAAGAACTTTGGTCTAAAATAAAGGTGAAGACTTGTGTTTCATAATTTTCACTGGGACTATTTGTCTAGAGCCAGCCTGACTTCTTTTCTCCTAAACTATAGGACCTTTAAGAGCAGGGACTTTGTCTATCAAGTGCTTAAGGAATGCACTGAATGGGCCTATCTATGGGTGGAAGGATAAAAGGAGCCAGAAGTCCATGAGATGGTTTTTACTGCTGAATGACTGTGGATCTCTATCCACTAGGATTGCCTGCCAACACAACTATGCAGTAGACATAGTTGTCTTTCAGAGCTGCCTTCCCTATTTCTCTGCCCCTTGGACATAGCAGTGACATGTCTGCCTGAAGCTGCTCCACAGAGAGGACCAGCCCAGCAGGAGAGTGAGTACTAGGCCAGTCCTTCTTGTGTCTTCTGTTACCACTTGGCCAGAGATAGCATGTGCTAATCAACTAAGGTCACTCATTGGGTACCATATGTGTATGTATATGTATATGTATATGTATATGTATATGTATATTTGTATTTATATTTAATTTATGTTTATATTTACCGGGACTTCCAGAACAAGAAGTCCAGTGGAATCAGGTGACTCTCAAGGCCACAACGGCAGGTACTACTAGGTATGTAGAAGCCAAGTTTTCTAACACCTGGCTTGTTGCTTTTTCTATCAGAAGATACTATTTTATATCTGTTATATGTTTTGAGTTACTCTAACTTTGCTCTCTATTTTTCAGTCAGAAGATATACATTTTCTAAAGGTTTTACCTGTTCTTCAATTTTCTATAGTCTCATTGTTATTTTATTTGCAAGATCCACTGGACCAGGAAAAGCCACAGTAGGACAGGACTCCCTTTTCCTGAAGAAAATGTGTCCCTCCTTTCTCTTTAGTTAGAGTGCACCTGGCATTGCTGTTCGATGCAGGTGTTTTTTGTCCTTGACAGCTCCAGGATCTTTGGATCTTGAGGCAAAGGCTGTGGAGTTTAAACTGGTTTGAGTTGAGATGCATAATTCAAGGTGCCTTCCCATCCAGGCATAGCCTCAGCATACTAGGAGCATTTGGGTTTGGTGGCAAAGAATTTCAAGAGCGAATTTTGAGAAACGTAGCATAATTTGTGATTAAGGTTATCGGTGATGTCTAACCTTTAGTAAATGCCAGCTGCATAATGCTGGCTAGTGTGAGTTCTGCAGATACTGCACTGCAGTCAGCTCAGCCAGGCCATAAGAATCTATTTAATAGAACTCTAATGAGAAATGACCAGGATCTGACTGCAGAGATTAAAAGTGACAATGCTAATTGACGGCAGAGGTACCTACATGAAGAGGGGCCAGAAAAATCATTTAAGACTAAATGAAATTAGACTGATTTGATATTTGAAAAAAGTATTACCTTCCTGCTATGTTTGGCAGGGTGAATTAACTGCTTCATGTTTCTTAGAGAAGATTAGTTGTGGAACAATGGGACACAGTTATTGGGAAAAGAACTTTCCTCAACTGGTTTAGAAAAAAGAATTGCAGCTGAAGCTTTCATTGCTACAGCAATCACAGTGCTTAATAATCGGTGAGTAGTACTGGTATCTGAGTTTGAACAGATCCCAGTACAGTGAAGGGTGGCCCAGTCCTTACCCCGACCAACTAGGGACAGAACAACAAAGAGATTCAGCTGCTTATTGGGAATATTGTTTCATTCTTAATTTAGAAGGTAATTTTAAAACATTATTCAGAAAAGGTACAAAGTCATGAAACTTTAAAGTCAATACATAGTGTCTCTCTTTCCTGACTCATATTCTTAGACTCTTCCTTAATTTTCATAGAATTAATAGATATATAAAACTTTCCTATCTATCAACTATGCTGTCAACTATGTCAGTGGATTTGCACACACATTTCTCTCTCTTCAATCAGATCATTGCTAACCATCTCTCAGATCTCAGCTGAAATGTTTTTTTGCTTTTTTTTTTTTTCTTTCCCCAGGGACATCTTTCTTCACCTCCAGACCGCCAGGTGGATATGCACTGAATCACTGTGGTTGAGAACACACAGAGGGGCTAGTTGAAAACTCTGGCTTGGTCACTGGCTAGCTCTGTGGCCATTAGCAAGTTACGAATCCTCTAACTGCCTCAAGTTCTTCAGCTATTACATGGAAATGATAATGACTGCAATTACTTCATGGGGTTGTTGCAAGAGATAAATATAAGGAGTTTCTATTATTTTTGTAAGTTCTCACAGCCCTGTGTACTTTTCAGTCATTGTTCTTTTTATATTAGTACTTTTAGTGCTAATTCACACATATTAGTACATATATTGGCGTGATTATTTGAGAAATATCTGTCTCTCCCATTATGATATAGATCCCACGATGTTAGTGAGTTTAGCATTGGATCTCTTGGGTCCAGGACAGTGCTATAGTTCATATTAGAGACTAATTGAATATTTGAATAAATGACTGAATAGTGACTTCTATTGGCAGCAACTTACAACTTCTTTCACTGTGGGTAATTGGAGTCATTTCTCCACATTACTTTCCACAGTGGTTCACTCAATGATTCTCAGCTCTCAAACCTCTGCTAAGGCCACTTAGCTAATGAGAGTCTCCAAACAACTTTTTTCTGAATGACTCCAGGTGTGATTCCTGGTATACCACTGTGAGTAGCAATTCTTAACCCTGGTACATAGTGAAGTGAAAAGTTTTATAAGTCGTTCATTACTAATAATGGAAGAAAGATAAAAGTTTTCAAGAAATACGCTATTTTTATTTATTAAGGTAAGTTTATAAACAATGAAATACACACTCTTAGTGTATAATTTAATGGAGATTTCGCAAATGTGTGCCCACACCAGTCAATAGAACATTCCCACACCAATCAACAGAACATTTCCATGACCTTCCCAAACTGCCTCTTTCTCCATCCAGTCTGTCCACAACTCTCATGGGCAATCCCTGTTCTAATTTCTACCCCTCACACACCCAGTTTTATTGAGATATAATTGAAACATAATGTCGTATAACTTTAAGGCATACAATGTCTTGATTTGATATACTTATATATTGTAAAATAATTGCCACCATAGAATTATAATAACTATTTTCCTTCTTTTGGTGAAAATGTTTAAGATCTGCTACCAACTTCCAAGTGCATTAATAATGCAGTATTAACTATAATCACTTTGTGTACATTAGATCCCCAGAGATTATTCATTTTATAACTGGAAGTTTGCACTCTTTGTTTACCTCCTGATTTCCCTGATTCCCTAAGTTACCACCATTCTACTCTCTATTCTATGAGGTCAGCTTTTTAAGATTCCACATATAAGTAAGATCATATAGTATTTGTCTTTCCCAGTATGACTTCTGATTTATTTCACCTAGCATAATCCTCTCAAGGTCAATCCATGTTGTCACAATGGAATGATTTTTTTCTTTCTCATGATGGAATTTTAATATGTATATAGTGTGGGTCAAAATGTTCATTTGTTTTTCTGTACAATAGCTCTAGGAGGGCTTAATTGTTTTTACCTTTACTCGAAACAATTTTGTTAGATTGTATTGTGACAGCTGTCATATCAGCATATATTAAAAAAATTATCAAACTTGGTGAAATTTTTGTGTAGCCATTTTAATATTGAAGATGGAAAAAAATATGCAATATTTTTTGCATATTATGCTTTATTATTTCAAGAAAGGTAAAGATGCAATGAAACTCAAAAAAGAAAGATTTGTGCAGTGTATGGAGAAGGTGCTGTGACTGACTGAACATATTAAAAGTGATTTGTGAAGTTTCATGCTGGAGATTTCTTGCTGGACAATGCTCTATGAATGGGTAGACCAGCTGAAGCTGATAGCAATCAAATAGAGACATTAATTGGGAACAATCAATGTTCTACCACAGGGAAGATGGCTGACATACTCAAAATATCCAAATCAATAAAGTTATTGGTGAAAATAAAAAAACTTATCTTTTATTTTATGGAAAAAACCATATGGACTTTTTGGCCAACCCAGACACTTTTGTTGTTTCCATATCTTGGCTATTTTGAACAATTCTATAATAAACATTGGAGGGCAGGTATCCTTCTAGATCCTGTTTTTATTTCCTTTGGTTGTATACCGAGGAGTGGGATTGCTAGATCATATGGTAGTACAATACTATGTATATTTTTTTGAGGAAACACCATACTATTTATCATGGTGGCTGTACCATTTACGTTCCTGCCACTACTTATTATCTCTCATCTTTTCGATGATAGCCATTCTAACAAGAGTGAGATGATATCTCATTGTGGTTTGGTTTTCATTTCCCTGATGATTAGTGATATTGAGCATCTCTTCATGTACCTGTTGCTCATTTGTATGTCTTCTTTGGAAAAATGTTTACTCAGTTCCTCTCCCCATTTTTAAATTTGATTATTTGCAGAGTTTTCTTCTATTGAGTTGTTTAAGTTCTTCATATACTTGGAATATTAACTCTCTATCAGATATTATTTGCAAATTTTTTTTTATTTTATTGGTTACCTTTACAATCTGTTGTTTCTTTTGCCACTCAAAAGATTTTTAGTTTGACATAATCCAACTTATTAATTTTTTCTTTTGTTGTGTGCACTTTTGGTATTATATCAAAAAATTATTGTGAAAGAGTTTTTGAGCTATGTTTGTTTCTTCTGGGAGTTTTATGGTTTCGGGTCTTAAATTTAAGTCTTTAATCCATTTCAAGTTCATTTTCATGAGTGGTTATAGGGGTCCAACTTCATTTTTCTGTATGTGGTTATCTAGTTCTCCCCAAATCAATTATGAAAAGACTATCTTCTTCCCTTTGAGTATTTGTGACTCTCTTGTCAAATATTAGTGAACCATTTACAAGAGGGTTTATTTCTGTTCTATTTGTCTATGTATCTGTTTTTATGCTAGTACTACACTGTTTTGATTACTGTAGCTTTGTTGTATGGTTTGAAATCAGGCAGTACGATGCCTTCAACTTTGTTCTTTCTCAGGACTGTTTTGTCTATTCAAGGTCTTTTGTGTTTCTATACAAATTTTAGGATAGATTCCCCTCCACCCTCCTTTTATTAAGTTAATCTTACAAAAGGTTTGTCAATATTGTTTATCTTCAAAAAACAGCTCTTGCTTTTGTTTTTCTGGTTTCTATTTCATTTATTTCTGCTCTGATTTTTGTTATTTCCCTTCTTCTGCTTATTTTAGACTTAGTTTGTTCTTCTTTTCCCAGTTCCTTGAGATGTAAAATTAGTTTTATAAATTTGATCTTTATTGTTTCTTAATGTAAGTATTCTACAAAGTTTTCTTAGAACTGCTTTTGCAGTATTATACAGATTTTGATGTGTTATATTTCTATTTTTGTTTGTTTCAAGATTTTTAAAAATGTTTCTTTTGACTTCTTCTTTGACTCATTGGTTGTTCAGGGGTTTGGTTTTTAAAATTTCCACATCTTTGTGAATTCTTAAGCTTTCCTCATATTATTGATTTCTAGTTTCATACAGTTATAATCAGAAAAAATATTTGATATTATTTCAATCTTTTTTAAAATTTGCTAAGACTTGCTTTGTGACCTATTGTATGATCCATCCAGGAGACTATTTCATCTGTGCTTGAGAAGAATGTGTACTCAGCTGCTGCTGGATGGAATATTCTGTGTTTGTCTGTTGGGTCCATTTAGTCTAAAGTATGGTTCAAGTCCAATGTTGCCTTCTTGCTTTTATGTCTGGATGATCAATGCACTGTTGATAGTTGGATATTGAATTTCCCTGCTATTGTTGTATTGTTGTCTATTTCTCCTTTCAGATCTGTTAATATTTGGTTAATGTATTTCAGTGTTCTGATTGGGTGTATATATATTTATGATCGTTAATATCTTATTGATGCAATGCCTCCTTTATCATTATATAATGATTTTATTTATTGCATTAGCACTTTTGGCT
>VMDR010030455.1:0-12372 GCA_007922815.1 Macrotus californicus
GGAGGGGGGTGGGGGAAGGAGATGGGACAACTGTAATAGTATAATCAATAAAATATATTAAAAAAAATAAAAATAAAAATAAAAAAAAGATACAGTATTGAGGCCCTGGATGGGTAGCTCTGTTGGTTAGAGCATCGTCCTGATATGCCAAGGTTGCAGGGTTCGATACCCAGTCAAGGCACATACAAGCAACCAGTGAACGCATTAAAAGATGGAACAACAAATCCATGTTTCTCTCTCTCTTTCTCTCTCTAAAATCAATCAATAAATAAAAAATTTTCAAAGATACAGTATTGAATCAGCAATATACAGAGTCAAACTTTTGGGGGTTATACTAATAACTTAAACATTAACTGCAAAACATAAAACATTACTTTTAATATTAACTATGGGAAAAAGCAAAAAAAGTTGAAATTTTAGGAAAACGACTTTTCTTCATTCCCCTTCCAGCTACAGCTATGACCATGTGGAGCAAGGAAGTAACAAAATTGAGGAGCGCCCTGAGGTACGTGTGGTCATGTTCATGCAAGGTGTTCATGCTCCGTGTGCTTCTCGTGTTTCAGAGCGCCCACGTTATATTTTCCCAAACAGTCCTTCAAACTTGAGCACGAAATCTCAATTTTATCCTCTCTTTGAGGATATAGAATATACCAACAAATGTACTGTAAATGGTCAGATAAACGAAATATACTCTCTATTGGAAATATAGCCATTCTCCTTACTTAGAAGACAATTATTTACCTAATAATCTACATTTCCAAATGCTCAGTGAGGTTTTTCACTCAGGTGATGAAACTGACTTTTATTCATTTTGTTCTTGAAATATTCAGCTTCAAGAGCAGACATACATCCTCCGCCCCCACTAAGGAACCTGGATTTGCCTTGGTAACAACAGGCTACGGAGAAAACCCGGGGCACTGATCCTTAGATGCAAGCTCAGGTCTCCAGGGACCTGTGAAGGCGGTGGTACTGCAGCCCTCCGCTGACCTCTGCCACCACCTTTCTTACGGAATGTTCAGCCTCTGTTCCCTACAGTCCTCAAACTATTTACTGCTTGTTCTAAATGGATCATTTGATCGTTCTGTTTAGACTTTACCACATGTTGCTTTCATGAGTGGGTTCTAGAACTAGAAAACACCCCAGGAGCAAGGACTCACCTGGGGGTATCAATCAAAATTTAAATGTTTCAATACCAAGAGAAAGTGTTATTTTTCACGTAAACTACAAGTCCAGCTTGTTTATCTCTTTTGTAATGAAGTGATACAGAGTCTACTTCCTTCCCCTAGGGTCTGGGCTGACTCTACTGACTCACTAGTCACAAAAAGAATGGAGCAGAAAGGATGCAATTGCTGAGACCAGGTCAGAAGAACCCTAGCAGTTTCCTCTTGCCCTCTGGGGATGCCTGGAGAATCTCTGGACACCCAATCTCCACAGGCCCCCTAGCCAGATTCCCCCTCTCAGAATGCAGCCACTATGCTGTGAGGATTCAAGTTAGGCCACGGGTAGGTGCCCCAGTCACAGGCGCAGTGGAGCCCAGCCTTCAGATCCCTCAGCCCAGTCCCCAGACACAGGTGTGAAGGGGTCTCCAGGCTATTCCAGCCCCCAGGTCCTTGAGTCGTCACCGGCTTTTCAAGTCTTTTCTGCTGAGACCCTAGACTTTCAGAGCACAAAACAAGTCATCCCAGCTGTATCCTGTTTGAAATCCACAGGATCTGTGGGTGTGATAAAATGAAATGTTTTTAAACCACTAACTTTTGGGGTAGTTTGTGACACAGCAATCAACAATCATAACAGAGTCCCCATACTTACCCGTGAGTTCCAGTAAGAGAGAGAGAAAGGAGTAAACTATCAAAGTAGTATTTGGAAAGAGCATGAGTCTTCAAATGAAAATGGCCTACCAATGGCCAATATGACAACTTTGAAAAGATCTATGTCAAAACATATCACTGCAAATCTTTCAAAACATTGAATATAAAACCAGTCTCCTACAATAGATAAAAAATTAGAGTAAGACTGGCCTCCTCTTCATTAAGACTGGACACTAGCAGACAATTAGGCAATCCATAAAAATTCTGAGGGAAGCCCTGGACGGTGTGGCTCAGCAGACGAGTGTTGGCCTGCGAACCAAAGGGTTGCTGGTTCTATTCCCTGTCAGGGCACATGCCTGGGGCTAGGTCCCCAGTAGGGGGCATGTGAGAGGCAACCACACATGGATGTTTCTCTTCCTTTCTTTCTCCTTTCCTTCTCCTCTCTCTAAAAATAAATAAATAAAATCCTAAAAAAAAAAAAAAACTCTGAGGGAAGATTCTTTTCAACCTAGAATTCCATGTCTAACTCAACTCACCATCCCATGTACAGGCTGAATAAAAGGCCTCAGAGAGTATATTTTCTTCCCATTCTTCCGTAGGATGGTTCTAAAAGATATGTTCTATGAAGATCAGGATGTCAAGAAGGGAGAGGGTATGGAATTCAAAAAACAACCTCATCCAGGAAAGCAGCAGTGGGAATTCACAGGATGAGAGCTGCGAGAAAGGCCCAGGGAGTTATCAGTCCAGCTTGGAGCAGCAGCAGGTTCCAGGGAGTGGAAGGAGAATGGGACTCAGGAGAGCACATTATGGAACAGAGACCCTGAAAATAAGTGAGGGTATAATAAAGGCAAGCATCCCAAAGAAAAAGAAGAGCAGTTAGAAAAAAATGCGATACAAGAACAAAAATGTAAGCAAGGTACAGTACTAGGGTGTGAAATGAATATTGGCACCATCATAATGATGTAAATGATTTTCACTTTTAGATTCAACTTATATTCAAATCAAAGAAGTCCTAACTGCCATTACACTGCAGAACAAAATCTCACCAGCTTTGATACTATAAAAGTCCCTTTACTTTTTATAATAAAAAGGAAGATGTCAGAATTTGGGACTGAGGGGGAGATGAAAACAGGTATAGGCACCACTGCTCTAACTACTGAAAACAGAAAGATAATAGGATAAAAAAAAAATCAATAAAACCAAACTTTGGTTCTTTGAAAAGGTCAATGATTTTGATAAACCTCTGGCAAGATTAACAACAACAACAACAACAAAAAAAACCCTCAACACAAATGATAATATCAGGAATGAAAGAGGGTTTCGTTATAGACCTTACATGACAGTTAAGGCATGAAAAAGATGAGGACACTCCAAACAATTCTACACACGTGAAATGGGCCAATTCCTTAAAACTCCGAACTATCAAAACTCATCTGAGATGAACAGATTATCTGAACATTTAACAAAATTTAATTATAAATAAAAACCTTCTGGGGAAAAACATCTGCAGGCTCTGGTGATTTCACTGGTGAATTCTGTTATACTAAACATTTTTTTTAAATAACACCAATTATATATAATCATTACAGAAAAGAGAAGAGAAAGGTGCATGTCCTGACTCATTATGAGGCCAGCATTAATCTGGTACCAAAGCCAGACAAAAACACTGTAAGAAAACTACAGACCAGTGTGTCCCTTATAAACCATATGCAAAATTCCTCAATGAAATATTAACAAATATCCAGCCAAACCAGATCAATAATCCATTCTAGCCACTGAAAATGTGTAAGACATACCATCCTCACAGCAAACTTTATACTGCACAAGTTTCTAAATGCATGCAAACAGTAAACATAACTAACAGAAACCCAAATGCTATGTATGGTAGGCTCAAAGAGGGACTATGCATCATCTATTCATTCAGTCAACACTTCCTGAGTATCGAGTCCTATAAGCCAGTTACAAAAACCAGGTAGATGAGGACCATGTCCTAGAAGAACTTACAAGCTAGAAAAGATACAGATACATAAGATATACTGCTAGTTAAAAAGACCTTTTCCAGAAAGACAGATTGTGCAAGGTAGATGATGAACTACCTTTTCATACTGACAGGAATCATCCATTTGCCAGCATCAAAAATCCCTCCTGGAGCACATACCCCTGGTGAGGCTGTTATGGTGACCCCCATTTTCTAGATCAGGAAAGTGAGGCTTGGAGAGATTAACTTGATTTGCTCAAGATAGATGCCACAGCTGAAAAATGATAGTGCTCAGGTTCAAATCCAGGGCTGACACCAAAGCCCTTTCTTTTAACTGCTGTGGTAACGATGTGGCAGGAACAGGCAAGGAATCACAAGCGTACTCCCAGGTAGATAGACAGTGCCCGGCGCAGGGGCCCAGCCCCGCCCTGGACACATGCTCCCCCTTCCATTCATTAGCATTCCAAAGGGAAAGGAATGGGAGCATGTTCCTTTGGCAAGGCTGCCCCCACTAAGGTGGGTACTCGCTTGAGCAAAGTCTGGCAAAAATCTGGGGGGCAAGAAGCAGGTCAAAGGATCTGATTCCTGCCCTCAGAAAGCCTAGTCTAGTTTATACCCAAAGATTATTTGCTCAAATTGTCCACACATGTGTGGTGCTGCGCTCAGGGTCTGGAATCCACAGACACAAACACACCCGGTGTGTCGGTGGTAGACACAATAGTTGTGTGAATGCACTACACAGGGAGCGAGAAGCTGTAGATTCTCTCTCTCAAAAAAAAAAGAATAACTCCGAGTAGTTCCACTCCACTTATTAATAATAAAATAGTTCACATAGGTAAACTAAAATGTACCTTTACCCTATCTATGAAGAAAAAAATAAAAGACTTACTGAATAAGAAGTAAAGCCAAGACTTTAAGGGTTAATAGTCAAATGACTAAGAACTCTTTTTAAAGCAGCCTCAAGCACTCACATGCAGGAGCCCAGGTAATTACAAATTCCTTAAGGACCCTACTAGGTAATACTGTGGTTCAAGTTTTTAATGTAAATATGTACAAGTGGAAATATAACATTCCTTGAAAAATACTCTGTATTTAAGATTTGAAGTTAGTTTAGACTGGCATTCCCCCTACCCCCTCAAATATTTCAAGTTTACATGGCTTTATTAGGCATGAGGGGATTTAATAAATAAATAATTAAAAGTCTAAGAGTTAAGCGACCAAATATTAAAAAGTGGAAAAACAGCGAAAAAGAGAAAAATAGAGAGCACCGGCCAAATTCTGAAATCATATAGCACAATTTAAAGAGAAAGTGAGGAAGTAATCCAAAAGAAATAATGAAAATATGGATCCATTTTAATCAACGTCTTCCATTAATTATTTCCATCCTGTTTTAGTTAGGAAAGAGTTCATGGGGGGACGAAGTAAAGACAAGGAGATACAGTCTTTCAAAATTAAAAATGTCCTAGAACCACAATATGAAAGCTGGGTCTCAAGCTTGGAGACACTTCTTAGTCTCCAACAGTAATGAAAGATCTCCATGTAGGTGGAAGACAGGATAAAACAACAAGAAGGTAAACTTCCCCAAAATCTTTAAAGTTCCACACCCTAAACAACCATTCAAGGCATTGCACATTAAGGAAGGGACAAAAACACTCTTCCCCTCACGCCCCACAAACCAAAAAGGAGGAAGGGAGCCCTGGCTGATGTGGCTCAGTTAGTTGGGTCATTTCACAAACCCAAAGGTCACAGGCTCGATTCCTAGTCAGGGCACATGTCTGGGTTCCGGGTTCGGTTCCCATTCGGGGCACGTGCAAGCGGCACCTGCTGGCTGTCTCCCTCTCACATCGATGTTCCTCTCCCTCTTCCTGTCCCTCCCTTCTCCCTCTCTAAAATTAATAAGCATATCCTCAGGTGAAGAATAAAAAAAAAAAGGAGGCAGGGAGTGAAAAAGTATCAAAATTACACTGCAGACTGCATTACCAAAACCTGTATTAAGGGCCAGTGAGGTACACGCATCCTGGATTAGGAATTAGGACGGTTCTGTCCTCACCTCTTTCACTGCATCGCATCCCGTCTGCTTGAAACTCAATGGCTGTGAGTCGTACGGGGCTGTCCAACTGTTATCACATGATACTATTCACACAATCCTGAATTACCTTTAATGAACCAGGAACCCTACAGTTTAACAAATGAGTAAAGAGGCCATTTAAAAAACCCCAAAGCATCTTTAAGTGTTTCGTTTCTTAGTGCAGTTAATCTTGACTCACTTCAATTAAGAACCCACATAAAGCAAATATTTTTTCCTCCCCAACATACAAGGCAAGCCTAAATAAATAAAATAAATCTTATCTGCGGAAGTAGCCACAAAAAATAAACAAATAAGCATGAAAAGAAAAAGACCACAGCTAAGTTTTTAGAAAAGACAAAAATTATACGCTGAATAATGAGTAATTTTTTAAAAATATATTTTATTGATTATGCTATTACAGTTGTCCCATTTTCCCCCCTTTATTCCCCTCCACCCTGCACACCCCTTACCCCCACACTCCCCCTCTTTAGTTCATGTCCATGGGTCCTATATATGAGTTCTTTGGCTTCTACATTTCCTATACTATTCTCAACCTCCCCCTGTCTATCTTCTACCTACCATTTATGCTTCTTACTCCCTGTACCTTTTCCCCCTCTCTCCCCACCCACTCCCCTGATGATAACCCTCCGTGTGATCTCCAATCCTGTGATTCTGTGGCTGTTCTAGTTGTTTGCTTAGTTTGTGTTTGTTTTTGTTTTAGGTTCAGTTGTTAATACCTGTGAGTTTATTGTCATTTTACTGTTCATATTTTTTATCTTCTTTTTCTTATATAAGTCCTTTTAACATTACAAAGTAATTTTCTTTAGGATCTGTTCAAGACGGCTGAAAGGACAACAGAAGTCCCCCTGCTCATCCTGACCTTTTGCCACGCCTTTAGCACCAGAGGTTTGCGTATCTACAGACTCAGGAGTCACTCAGTGAAGTGGGAACGGCTAAAATTACTGTTTACTAATCAAACTCAGTATTCGCAATTAAAATTAAACTCGTCCAATAAATCCAAAAGCCAAGAGAACAAGAAAAAACTTGAACTACACAAAATGAAGAGTATCTTTATCATAAACCCCAATGTAGTTTCACAACCAGGGTTACTACTGTAGGGTATAGCTTATTCTAAATCCTATACCCAAGATCTCCACATATCTTTAGGAGTCAAAATCATCTCCTTTGAAAGGACTCGTTCACAGGTGACTCCCAGAACGACCGCAGAGGAAAAGCTGGTCATTCAAGCCTCACTCCCTGGAGGCTGATCTCACTGCTCAAACCGCCACCCGGGCTTCAATGCTGCCTTCAAGAATCTGGTCTCTAGTCATGGATGGAATGATTACTTTTCCTAATGTTCTTTTTGGGTACAGATAACAACTGCTGAAAAATATGGGCAGAATTTTATGATGGAAGTGAATTTCAACTCATTCAACCAACCTTGGTGAAGTTAGCCAATAGTGGGCTGAATTCACCGGATGTTCCAGGTAGGCCGCAGAATCTAAACATAACCTAAATGTTCCCCAAAATTGTACGCAAACTGTGCGCATTCTTCTGGGGTAGAGGTCCGTACGTCCATGGGACTCTCAGAAAAAATATGTAAATAAAACTTTTTAAAGAACTGTATTCCTAGAGGACTCCTTTGTGGTCCAATGAAAGCACTTTCATAGCACATGTGCCGTTAGCTTCCACCTGGACCTGCAAACATTCACAGGTTCCTAGAGGACTCCTTTGTGGTCCAATGAAAACACTTTCATAGCACATGTGCCGTTAGCTTCCACCTGGACCTGCAAACATTCACAGGCTTCAGCCCAAAAGCATCACTGTCACTTACTATCACAAGGGTTGCGGGGCCCTGTCTTTGCCTAACACCTTCTCAGTTTTCTGAATCAATTGCGAATCTGGTCCGTACATCGGTTCCTAATGACAGGTCTCCCAAGTCATCTACTGCCATAGTTCAGGCCTCCACGCTGAGGCCTCCTAGAGAAGCCAGGGGACTCTGACCTCTGACTTCTCTCTTATTCTCTCAAGGGCCTCAATATCCCCTAATTTAAGGGAAACAATAATGATAATTCTGGCCCCAAACACTTCACACAGTTGTTGGAAGTGACAAAGAAGCTAGTGTCCACAACATACTGGGTGATCTGGAGGCCAGCTTCAGCACAGTGATACAGTAACACTGTCAACACCTTGTCCCACAAAACAAACTTTAAGAGAAATGAAAACAACCTAGCACTCCTTACAGGCGTCTTGGACGGAAACAACACAACTCAGCACACCAGCACCTGGAAATGCTCTTCAAACAGCACATCCCATGAAATCCCAACTCTCAAGGAAACGGCCATGGATTTCTTCCCCCAGTTCCACCCCAACCAATCTGCCTCATCCTGCCTGACAGCCTTTCCCCCCTAGAATAAAAAGTTCATCTCACTACTTTCTCCACCCTCCTCTCTGGCTCATTCACCACAAACTAGGGCTGGTATCACTTCCCTGGGTAGAAGGAGCAAGTCAAGGAAGATACTACTACATACTAATAATTTTATACTTTTGCTTTTGCCTGTCACATGTATATGGCAATGACCTTTGTAAACTTCTAAAGCATTATATAGTAACATGAATAATCACTACCAATTAATTCATGAATCCTAATAATGAATGCCCTGCCTGCCATTGAAACTCTCCTTATCGCTCATATAAAAAATTTTGCACCAAATCAACTCAAAACGAGTTTTCATCACATTTACTCACATGTTTGAGGACTTAGGAGAGGAGACCCTTATCATATTTGATAATAAATCCCATAGTTTACTATTTTCAAGACTCTCCGACCCCCGACCCCCCCACACACACACACACCTCCACTCCTAGGGGTATCTTCAGCTCAGCCTCTCCCCTTCAGTCACACTCGCCTTGCTCAGCCCCACTGGGTGTGCTCATGCTGAAGACGCCGCTGTCATCCCAAGAAGAATCTCTTCCCGATATCCCAGCAGCTGTTACACACTGAGATGGCGGGACTGCTTGCCTTCCTCAAGGGAAGGTCTCTTACTTAACTTTGAATCTCTAGCATCTGGCATAGGCCTGTACTCAGTGATTGTTGCCTAGTAAATAAATGTTTAGCTGCCTCTGAGACCCTGATTCACACTCATCCCTCTTCCCAAGCCCTGGATCCAGACTCGAGCTGTCTCTGAAGCCTTCATGGATTAACCTGCTCTCCATCACTCCCTCTGCTACTCCCGTCACCACCTCAGCACTGGGCCTCCATCACAAGCCAGGCACTGCTCTTGGACCTCAGAATAAAGCAATGAACTAAACAGATAAAAAATTCCTGCCCTCACGGAGCATATATCCTAACAGAGAGGTGGGGTGCACTGGACATCTTCTATTCAACTTCATTTGAACTTCATTTTAATTCATGTGCTTTGATTCAAGTAACTAAATTCCTGTGGTAGGATATCTGCAAAGAGAGCTATTGACGAGTCTTCCTACCACTGTAGGCACATGACTGTCCCTCCCATCATGAGGCAGAGTTTGTTCCCTGTCCATTGGACCCTGAGTTGGCCCTGTGACTCGTTTTGACCAATAAAATCTGCAGAAGTGACTGCTGTGCCAGTTCTGGGCCTAGGCACTCTGAAGCCTGACAGCTTCTACTCTCTTGGGAAACCAGGCACCAGGTAAAGAAGTCCAAACCATCCTGCTAAACGGAAGGCCACGTGGAGAGAGAGGCCCTGAAAACAAGTGACCATGCAACAAGAGAGGACACTGGGAGAATGAGGACACTCTAGCTGACAGCCAGCAAGAAGGCCTCAGACATGCAAATGAGGCCACCTTAGACCTTGCAGCCCTGCCCAGCCACCAGGTGAACACAGGAGTGAGCCCAGCAAACACCAGCTGGAGCAGAGACAGTCATCCTTGATAACGTCCTTAACTACAGGTCATGACCACTCCTGGTGGTTGTCTTAAACCACTAAATTTTGGGGTGCTTTGTTAGGCAGCACTAGATAACTGAAACACTACCTGAACAAGACTATGCCTTTTACCAAAGTCAGCGATGGTATCTTCTATACTTTTATAACCCTCATTATGTCCATTATGGTGAGGCAAAAAGTAAACACCCAGTCAATATTTGATGAGTGAATATTTATAAAACTAAATGGGGGGAGGATTCTGGGAAGAAGGCAGAGTAGGCAGCACCAGGAATCTCTCTCCCCGCCTAGACAACAATGGCACTGGCAGGATCTGTCAGATGTAACTGTTTTGGAACGCTGAAGGCCTACAACTTCTTCGGAGGCAAGACTTGAAGTGTGATTACTTTCAGTCAATTTCAGCTCACTCTTGGCACAGCTGCAGTGACCAGTCCCCCATCCCAGCCCCTTGGTAGGTTAACTGTGTGAGTGTCCCTGGAACAGCTGCACACAGCTTGAGGGAGCTAGAATGGGCACAAAGGACCCTGACCTCCTAATATCTCTGCCCTGCCTGCTTTCTCTTCTTTTTTTAAATTCTCATCCGAGGATATGTTTATTGATTCCAGAGAGAAAAGAAAGAAGGGGTGGGAGGGGGAGAAGGACAGAGAGAGAGAGAGAGAGAGAGAGAGAGATTATGAATCATTGATGTGAGAGAGAGACATCGATTGGTTGCCAAATCCGCAACCTAGGTATGCACCCTGACCAGGGATCGAACCCACCACCTTTGGAATACAGGACAATGCCCCAACCCACTGAGCTATTAATAAAAGGTCCAATACAGCAAGAAGATATATAAGAATTATAAACATTTATACACCTAATGACAGACCAACAAAATATATGAACCAAGAATTGACACAAAGAAAACAGGAGACATTTCCACAATAATAGTTGGAGATTTCAGTACCCCGCTCACAACAATGAATAGAACCAAAAGGACTCACAATAATAACTCAACTGGCTCTAACAGACATATACAGAAAACTCTAGCCCACAACAGACTACACATTCTCTTAGTGCCCATGAGACATCTTCCAGGACAGACCTCAGGCTACCAGTTAAGTCTCAATATATTTTAAAAGACAGATATACACAATTTTTTCTGACTATAATGGGATGAATTTAGAAATCAACACAACAAAAACTGGAACATTCACAAAACTGTGGCAATTAAACAACACACTTTTAACCGATGGATAAAAGAAAGGAATCACAAGAAAAATCAGAAAATACTCAGAGAAGGATGAACTTGAGAACATAACACCAGAACTTTCGGACACAGTGAGAGCAGTGCTGAGGGGGAAGTTTATCCCTCTACATACTTACATTAAAAAGCAAGAAAGATCTCAAATAAACAAACTGATTTTACAATTTCAGGAACTAAAAAAGAAAAACAAACTGCTCCTAAAGCTAGCAGAAGGAAGGAAATAATAAAGATCAGAGCATAAATAAATGAAATAAAAAACAAAAGAATTAGAGAAAAATCAATGACACCAAGAGACAGTTCTTCAAAAAGATCAGCCAAATTGACAAATCTTTAGCTAGATGGACTAAGGAAAAGGGAGAGAAGACTCAAATTACTAAAATCAGAAATGAAAGTGGGGATGTTACTACCCACTCTACAGATATAAAAAAGGATTATAGAGAACTTCCGGCCAAGATGGAGGCGTAGGTAGACACACTGTGCCTCCTCGCACAACCAAAAGAAGGACAACAACAAATTTTAAAACAAAAAACAACCAGAACTGACAGAAAATCGAACCGTACGGAAGCCCGACAACCAAGAAACTAAGAAACATACATCCAGACCGGTAGGAGGGGCGGAGAGGACTCGCGCGGCGGGGCGGCAGCTGGCGGATCCGGGAAAGGCGCGGCTGGCCGGGAGAGGTGGCGGCTGCGGACCGGGCGTCCCACTCCCTCGTGAGGATAAACGGGGAGGAACAGCTGGGGAATGAGACAGACCCCACAATCCAGAGTTCCTGCTCGGGGAGGTGAAGCCTCAAAGCCTCTGATTGAAAACTCCTGTGGGGATTGAGGCGGCGGCAGCGGGAGAAACTCCCGGCCTCACTGGAGAGCTTGTTGGAGAGACCCACAGGGTCCTGGAGCGTGCACGGCCCTCCCACCAGGGATCGGCACCGGAGCCAGCACCAGAAGGGCCCCGTTGGACTGTGGGTAGTGCGGAAAGTGACTGGTAACCGGCAGGGAGCGGAGCGGCCGCCATTGTTCCCTCTCGGACCCCTCCCCCACAAACAGCGTCACAACACAGCGACCTGACCGCCCTGCCCTGGTGAACACCTAAGGCTACGCCCCTTACTACGTAACAGGCGTGCCAAGACAACAAAAATGGCCCAAATGAGAGAACAGATCAAAGCTCCAGAAAAAATACAACTAAGTGATGAAGAGATAGCCAACCTATCAGACGCACAGTTCAAAACACTGGTAATCAGGATGCTCACAGACTTGGTTGAATTTGGTCGCAAATTAGATGAACAAATGAAGGATACAATAAGGGAAATGAAGAAAAATGTACAGGGAACCAACAGTGATGGGAAGAAA
>VMDR010030456.1:0-12384 GCA_007922815.1 Macrotus californicus
AAACCAAAACTCCCTAAAAATTTGGACACAGAAACTTGATTTTTTTAAATTTTAAACCCTGATACTAAATATTAACCTTTTATTGTGTACTCAAATGCACTATAATTTAGAGTATTAGATATGATTTCTTAAATACAATCTTACATATGTTATTACTAAAGGATAAAAAGAGTACTCTTGTTACGATGTGAATATGTCATAACAATATACTGAAATATAGGAAAATAATTTATTATTTTAAATTAACTTAATTTGATCTTTATATCTGAATAAAATAATGCACAGATATTTTGTTATTTATTTATTTATTTGTTTTTATTTGTTTATTTATGTTTTCAAATACTTTATTGTATTTCTTCCATTACCAATTAGTCCCCTTATACCTCCCTTCCCCCCCACAGTCTCCACTCTTATTGTCCATGTCCCCGGAAAGGGGAACCATTTTGCACTGTTAGTGGGAATGCATTCTGGTGCAGCTACTATGGAAAGCACTATGGAGATACCTCAAAAAATTAAAAATGGATCTGCCTTTTGACCCAGCTATCCTACTTCTGGGAATATATCTGAAGGGACCCAAAACACTAACTCCAAAGAACAAAAGCACCCCTATGACTATTGCAGTGTTATTTACATTCACCAAGATATGGAAGCAGCCCAAGTGTCCATCAGTAGATGAGTGGATAGAACAACTATGGAACATTTACAAAATGGAATACTACTTGGCCATAAAAAAGAAGAAAAGTCTACACTTTACAAAAGCATGGATGGAACTGGAGGCCATTATGCTGAGTGAAATAAGCCAGTCAAAGGAAGACAAACAACAAATGATTTCACTCATATGTGGAATCTAATGAACAAACTGATCTAAAAAGTAAAATGAGACAGACCCCTCAGAGAGTAGATAGAGAGCAGACTGACCCCTCTGGTTGGGGGCGAGGGCAGGGGTTAGGGTGTGGAGGGATAGAGGAAAAAATAGAAAGATAATATAAAAGTAATGAATTTGAATTGAGTGTAAAAGTTCTATTTTAATACTAATAAGTATAAGTAGAAAGCATTCCATTTTTATTCTGAATGATTCACAAAGATGGCATACCTGACCAGCCCTGGTAGGAGTCTCTGAAAGAAGCTTCCAGATTTGACTTCCCTTTGGAATATTTGCCAATGTATGTCCTCTCTCCCTCCTGGTCTGGTGTCTTGTGACTAGATGCACAACTATGCAGATTGGCTGACTGGAATTAGGGGTTGAGCAGCAGTGTGGGTGGATGGGTACAACTGAGTGAGGTCAATGCATACTGTGAGAATCACAGCCTCTTTCCCCTTGTGATGTGACCTCTGGTAAACAGCCACAGAGAAGTTGGGTTTGGGAATAAGAATAGAATATTTACAGGTTTGACTTTGGAAGTTAGTCTTTTACCCCAAAGTAGAGTCCCCTTAACTTATGAGCACCTAACTTAAAAACCAACATTTCCTATAGAAGACTTAGAACTTCTACCAAGGTCATATTTGAGAAGCACTAAAGTTTACCACATAGGAAACTAATGGTTTCAAAGCAGAGGGTGATAAAATGCAAATAAAGTGACACTTCATTTAATATCATGACAGAGTCCCTAGCGAGTTATTTAATGCTCGTCATTAAAGGATCTGACCCTGTCCCAGTTTTTCTTCACCTTCAATCACTCTCTAATATAAATTTTGTGTTGGCAGTTCTTAAATTGTATCATATATATCACCTGAGATGCCATGCTTATTAAAAGGCCAAGATCCCTGGACCCTTCCCTATCCTGGCTCAGTGGGTATAGGGTGAGACCCAGATACTTACATATTTAACACTACCTCCAGGTGATTCTGGTGCACGTGGTTTCTGAGCCACACTGGAAAAAGTACCTGATGCTTAAGGTACATTCCCAAAATTGTCATGCTCTCTTTTTTGCCTCCTGACTTCCTTCTCTTCCACTTCTGTCATTCAACTAATAATTACTGGGCATGAGTCTAGGTTAACTCCTACATGTCTTTGAAACCTAACTTAAGCATGAAGTTCCCTGGTAAGGACTTCATGATACTCACAGGGTAAACAACAGCTAAGTTAGATGTCCTTCTGCTCACCAAGAACCCTGAGTTTAGTCTTATTCTAGCATTAAATAGCTATATAACAATGATTGACACACTTAATTTCTTCCACTAAACTACAGGCCTATTACAAAACAGATGTTTCCAACAAATACTCGATAAATAAATGAGACAGAGTGAAATAATGAACTGACTTCAAAAGCAGACTTTCAGATATGAACAGCTTGTCTAAGTGATGCTATTAGCTTCATCTCCTCAAATGCTCTTGCTCCCAAGAAATCCCCTTTCACAGGATATTGAAATTTTTACTGTATCATATTGACTGATAATCCATTAAATTAGAAGTAATTTGAGTTAATAAACATTTTCCTTTTAAGATGAAAATCTCTCTACAAGGTAAAATATTTAACAGGCTTTTTAATGCAATATAGAATGTTCTAATCAGATTGCTTTCCCCCAGGCTCACTTTCCTAATTCCCCTGCAACATTTCTAATTTAGGGGAGCAGGTTATTAAGTCTTGAGATATTTTAAAATAAATTTTTAAGTAAACATCCCGACTACATTAGTTTTATTGAAGTTTCTTATTTCAAAGTAGTCACATATATGAATCAAAACATTTTGTGATGAGGCCTAGAATTTCAAAGTTGCAAAGACACTCACCTCAACCCATTCTTGTTTACAGAAAAGAAAAATCAAGAGCAGAAAGATTAAGGATGTTAACAAAGGTTGTGTAGTCTTCCCTCTTTCATTAAGTATTTTGGACTCTATCTCAAAACAGCAAATAAAACTGATGACTTTTAAATGCATACTTTACTTTTGGAAGAAAATAATTCTATCCTATATTTCCCATATAGAAATACTGGACATATACATACTGAATGATTTTTAAAATAAAGCAAAATGGCATAATACTACATTAGAAGGAATTAGAAGGAAATGGGAAGTTTTTCAGGGTATGTGCATGGCTGTAGTCCACAGGATTAATCATCAGGCAGGTGAAGCAATTCTGGAAATTAGCATCTGACACTACAGATTCTGTCGGGTGTGAGGCACAGGTTAATACTCACTCATAGCTCACTTATGGTAGATCCCAGATGTTAGTAAGAAGGCTAGAATAACTCATTGTGCCTGTGGGATATGACACACTTCTCCCACCTCATCAAATAAATGAGCTCTGCTTAAATTGAGGCACTGTTTTCTCACTCATTGGGTTCTAGCAGTGGCTCTGCTACTGGCATGACTTGGTCAAATTACTTTATCTCTTTGAACCTCAGTTTTATTTACTATAAAATGGGGATAATAATAGTACCCAGAATGCAGAATTGTTATGAGGATTAAATAAGATAATGGATTTAAAAGCATTTAGTAAATCTCAAGAAATTATCATTATCTTCATTATCATCACCACTATTGTCAGTCTCACAGTTAGAAACGATATGAATTCAAATAAGGAATAAAATTAAATCTAACTTCACCCATTTATGATTCAGGAGTGTCCAACCCATGACCCATGGGTCATGATGCTGAAACCTTCATCAGTGGGAATAGCTCCTTATTAAGGACACCTCACAGAGATCCCTAGTTCCTTCCACCAGAAGAGGACACAGAAAGGGCACTGGCTCAGAATCAGGAAGAAGTCCCTTGCCAGAAAATGCAATCCTGCTGGTGCCTTGATGTTGGACTTTCCAGCCAAGCATTGCAGCCAGGAGACTAGGTGAGTACTGAGAGGTGCAGGAGGTTAGCTTAGCAACTTGAGCATCATAATTATAACAAATACTTATCACTGTCTATCTATAGCATGCCTGGCATTACAATTGCTACATTACATCTTTCATTTCATTTCTTCCTCTCACATTCACATAGCAACAACACTGGAAAGATTTGGGTATGGTAGGATGTTGGACAAAGACCCAGAAAATCTGGGTTGAAATCCTAATCCTGCCTATTATTACCTGTGTAGCCTTACGTAAGTCACTACAGAACTTTGACCTTTGGTATCTTCATCATTGATGGGACTAATAAGCCACCCTCACAAAGCTGTGTGGATGAAGGGAGCTAATAAATAAATACAGAGCATATAGCACAGTGTCCAACACATGCTCTGAATATGTATTCACTTACTGTTAATATGTTAGTCTGATTCTCCTTTTAATTCCAATTCTACACTCATATTTTAATTTTATTTCACATGTGTTGGTGACTATGCAGAAAAGCTACCTGGCTCAGGCTAATATCCACAAGTGGGACCTTGTATATAATAGGCATTCAATACATGTTTGTTGAACGAATAAACAAACTGGCCCAAGAGTTTTTATGGAACCTCTGCTGTTACTATTTATAGATACAGGTTTTAGAGCCTTACTATTAAAACTAAATAGAATGAACTCCATGGGCAACATGGAACAAGTTACATTCTTCACTACCCCATTCACTGGTAGGAAATCACTAGCACCTTGAGAAAAATGGCTGAAGTTATGCCTACAAATCTTGTTGTTTCTTTAATTTAGTTCCCTACATTATTCTTACCTATATACCTATTTTTGTCCTTAATAAGAACATAGAACATAAAAGTCAGAAAACTTGGAATGTTCAAATGCTTAACTGTAAAAAGACAGAGGAAAACAACTAGTCTCATCACATACACACGAAATTGTTGAAACTGTGGTGATGGATATAAACTAAAGTTGTAATCATTTCACATTATACATACATCAAATCATAAAGTTGTACCCCTAAAACTAATACAGTGTTATATGTCAATTATATCTCATTTTAACAAAAAAGCTCACCAAGCAATTCTAATGTGTATCCAAGAACAGAAATTAAAAATGTTTCTTCCTAAAACATTGTCCAGAATTCAGGGCTATGAGTAAATACTATCCATATTATTGTGGGATCAACATACAGTTTGGCAGTGCGTCACAGTAGTGGCCACGGTAGTAATGCAAAATATCTTGTTCTCTGACCCACTGTTTCTAAAACACGTATTGTAAGGGTATTTTTAATGTACCTTCAAATGCTATGAGTGTCCAGTGGTCTTTGCTTTTTTACACAGGGCAATGGCATATTATAATCCTTTCATATTCTAATTGGCATTTTATTTAAGAACATCTAAAAGTTGGTCAGAGTTGCAACTATTAGAAACCTATTTATCTTAACAGCAACCAGCAGGAAAAAAATAGTTTACAGAATTCCTATTTTGCATCAAACATTGTGTCAGGGCCCATGAAGGTACAAAAAGGAATACAGGACTAAACTACTACTCTGAAATGACTTATCTGGGACAAAAAAAACTGTGATAAACTTACATTCTATGTAAAATACCTAGAAAATAAGTGCTACCTGGATGGTATTCCTGAAAAATATAAAATGGGGAAGAAAGTGAGATAAATAAGAAGAGTAGTAATAATGACAACTTATCCTTGTTGAGCACATACTGCAGCCTGGCACTGTTCTTTGTACTGCATGAATATTAGCTGATTTGAGGTTCTTACCCCTACGAGCAGTTAGTTATTTTCGCTATGTTACCATGAGAACACTGAGATGGCAGAGACCAAGGACTTGCTCACGGTCGCAGAGAAAGCAGACAGTTCAGCCTCGATTCAAACCAGTGACCTGGCTACATAGTAAGAAATTGCTTTACTGAAGAGGGACACAGGAACTGAGTCTTGAGTGAAAAGCTAAGATTTACCATTTTTTTTGTTTACATGAAGAGCAAGGTATCATCAAGAGACTGTCCTCTCACTCTGCCACACACTGCTGTGTGACCTTGACCAGGGAATCCCCTCTCAAGTTTCAGTTCTGACACCTATAAAATGCTGATCCATGATCACTAAGGTGCTTTTCAGTTCCACAGCAACCTGAGTACAATTCAAATGAACAGAAGAAATATGGGAGCATGTAGTACAAAGGCAGACGTAATGGACAGAGGTGTGCATCTAAAATAAGAAAGAGGAGAATGACAGCAGTCAGAATCAGTTTCCAGCATTCTATGAAATGCAATTTACCGTGCGCCTCACAGTGATCTTCCTAATGGCTTTTGTGTCATGAAAGACATATGCCATCTAGAAGTTCGGTTTACTCTGAGCATCTTGTTTTTGAATCCTCACCCAAGAATATTTCTTTTTAAATTGATTTTAGAGAGAAAGGATGGGGGTAGAGAGAGAGAGACAGACAGAGAGAGAGAAACATTGATGTAAGAGAGAAACATCAATTGGTTGACTCCCCTATATGGCCCAACCAGGGATCAAATCTGCAACCTAGGTTTGTCTGTGCCCCAACCAGGGATGGAACCCAGGATGATTCTCCAACCAACTGAGCCACATGACCAAGGCTGCTCTGGGTATCTTAAAGGTGTGACTCTGGAAAAGATAAAAGACGGATATCTCAAGTCTCTCCTCCTAGGGAGAGAGCTTTCTTCGAATCTCTACAAATCAGGTTCACAGCATACTCCTCAGAGAAAGGCTTGAGGTGCCAAATTCCGTTTTCCTGAAGGATCTCTTCCTTCATGACAACACTTTCCAGGTTTTGAGAACCAACTTTACCTTTGTTTTTTTCTGGATTATGACAAGACCTCCAAGTGGCCATGACCCTTTAACAAAAGAGTACAAAGAGTAACACTTTCCATGATAACTTAACACAGCCCAACCTTATCACACAAAAGGTGGCTACAGGATAATAAAGCTAAACAGCAAGCACTTCTGCTTCATTAATAAATGATCCAGAATCCTACTCCATCTTCTCCTTGCTCTTTCCATCTCAGATCTATTGGAGATTCTGAGCCTTTAATTGGCCTGATACTGGTCTGGGTCTTGCCCTTGGAATGTGGTGACTATATTTCATTGTCTTGGGTTTTTTATGGGATTTGACACAGACTTATCCTTTCTGTTTCTGCATACGTGGGTTAGGACAGCACCAGAGTTCACCTTCTAGGATGTCAACCCTGGCCAGACAAGGGACATCCAGTCACCCATCAGTTCCAGGTATTAAACAATTTGTCATCCAAAAATGTGATTGTGTTTCAGGTTATCTTCTGAAGAATCATCTTGTCATAATTTTATTCCTAAATTTGTTTCTGTTGTGTCTTGAGAAAAAAAAAGAAACATACAAGAAAATATATATAAAATATATATTTGGCCTGATCATATAAGATAGATGTTGCAAGAATTATTTTGTCTGCTTTTATTAATGTAAAAGAAATGAAATATTCTATAATTGTGTAGAGTTGTTTGTCAAGATGTAAAAGTACATGAAAAGTTTTATGATCTTTTAAAGTTTCTCATGTGTGTTTTCCTCTTTAGAATCCATGCCATTAAAAAGAAATAGCCTGGGGCTAGAGGATGTTAGTTATAACTAAAAGACCTTTCACAAAGACAAGACCAAGGGCAGCCAGTAGTGAATAAACACAGCTGGCTCGGTTAGCCCGCATTTCCTCTTCTGTGTTTATCGTGAAGTTGAAGAAAATGGCATTAAGTATTTAGAGCTTCAGACTAAATCAACAAGGAAAGTTCTATACTCCTGATTTTCCATTCACGTTGTACTAAACTTGGGAGCAAGAGAAGATAGAAACATGAAGAGCATGGCATTGATAAAAATCATGAAACAAATAAAAGCTTACTTACATAATTTCCTTTCTATCAGCAGAATAACTTCTGTTTCATAGGTCAAATGCTTTCAAGAAACCAAAACAAGATCTAACAAACTTTATGTAGTTTTCGCCAACCTAGTAGTCCTTAAACACATGAAAAAAAAGATATTTTCAAAGAAGGGAAAAAATTCCCATTGTTCAACCTAAATGTTATATACAACTATGATATTTAGACACTGTAACCTTATTATCTGAAAAGCAATACAAGTCTGTAGAACTGGAATTTAAAAACCTCACAAGATGAATCATTTATTTGGACAAAGCTTTGGCCCCAAAGCTGGGCCAAATTTGGCCCCAAAGCTGGGCCAAATTTTAAAACCTTCTTTGACATATGAAAATGAACTAGTCTAATTTCTACCTGAATTATTTAAATTTGCCCAGGCTGTGCACTCAGCAGCCAAACACACTGAAACACACTCAGGTTTGGGTGGTATGACAAACTTCAGACTACTCTAAAGTTCTTGAGTAGAGGCACTGTGAAATTTCGAAGTCTGAGGAAAACTAATATAAGAAAGAAACATCAACCTTTAAATAGTTCTAGCCTATTTTTATGAATTCTTAAAATTTCAGCACTGTCATTTGGTACTAAAATTATATTTTCTTCCAGTAATCTGTTCTCAAAGAAATGATAGCCACGATTTTAAAATTAAATGGGATTTACTCCATTGTTCTCAGTCAGATGTGAATTCTATTAGGGAAGTTCCTTTTGCACATTTCCAGGGAAGCGAGCAAGGGGCACAGGCTTCTCCTCTGCTCAAACTTTTGCAATTAGAGTAACTTCAAATATGTTGACTTTTCATGTGAGCTTATGCTTTATACTAAATGCATCAAGATTAATAACAATATTTTTCACGGCAATGCTGATTAAATAGCTAGCAAAATATCAATTTGGACTTCTAGCATAAACATGACTGTGTAAATCAGAATCTTCCCTTTGACCCTCCCAGAAAGTATCTAAAAGCAATAAAGACAATAAAAAATAAGACCCTGCAAGATTCATTTTTTGAAAAAGTTGAGCACAGGTGTCATCTGCAGACATGAAAGTGTGTGCACAGACTGAGATCAGGAAAGGGTGGCATGGGAGGACGTGAACAGAAGCCCCAAGACCGCAATGGCAGGGGTCCTAGCATCACAAGGTCTCAGAAGGGATAGTGCTTTCAAAGGTGAGAAACACACCTGAGAAGGAAGAGTAAGGCTGATTCATGGAAATACAATAATTATTCAGAGAAGTAGAAGAGGTGAGGATATACGTACATATAAAATCAGAGGAGCCACATTTGTAAAAAATAGTCTCCATGGCAGCAGCATATATGTTATATGTTATATAGAAGCTCTATGTTATAAAATTAAGAATATTGGGAAAATATCCTGGTCTGTTCCCCCACTCCACTCTCGCAAATGTCCCCTGCCAATCCCTGCTTCACCCTGACACATTACTTGTCCAAAGCAGAGATGCATGATCTCAGAAATGAAGTGCTAAAACAAAAAGAGATGATGAAATGTGATATGCAAAATTAAAAAAGAAAGAACTATAAAAATAAAGCAAAGCCAGGGAAGAAAAGAAGAAAAAACTAGAAGAAGTCAAAGGGAAGACAAAAATTACAGAAAACACATTAAGAGAAATAGAGGGTTAAATGAAGGTTAAAAAAATAAAGAAAATGAAACAAAAAACTGATTGGAAAGGATAAGAGAGTAAATAATAGACATAAAAGACAGGCAAAGAAGATCTGAGGTATGTATAATTTTTCTGTTTCCTGCAAGAAAACCAGAAAAACAGAAACAAGTGAAAATACAATTCAAGAGAAAAAAGGTATAGAAACAATAAATGTTTTATTGGCGATGGAAGACGGTTTGACTTTGGGTGGTGGGCACACAACGCAATATAGAGATGACATATTATAGAAGTGTACACTTGAAACCTATATAATCTTATTTACCAATGTCACCCCAATAAATTTAATAAGAAACAAAACACCTCAAAAAGTAGAAAAGTTTTATATTATATACAAGAATAGTTACCATTAAGATAAATTCTTACAATGTTATCAAAACCAAAGATACTAAAAGAATTTTTCAGGCAATCAAGCAGAAATACTTATTAATTTAGCAACAGTAACTATTAAGAAACAGTAAATGAAAACAGATCATGTTCCATAAATTATGTAGGAAAAGTTATGGAGAACTACCACCGAAAACAAAAAGTTCTAGGCCAGAATGATTTTAACTGATTTCTAACAAATCTTTAAAGAATAAACAATGAAGGCTATTCATTGTTTCAGTGCAACGAGAGGAGGGAGTCTTTCCAATCCTTTTGTGAAGTGCGCATGACTTAGTCTCTAAAACAGAGGGATGTTTGCCGCGCACACACACAGAACCAGGGGGCAATCTCAATTAAGACAATCTATACAGAAAACCTTTAGAATATATATCAGGAAAGAGAATCCAGCAGCATTAAAATATAAAATATTAAGAATTATTCAATTTTACGTAATCTAATAATATAATTCATCATAGAAGGAAAATACTATGATTGGCTTACAAGCTCCTGATGGCATCTGATAAAATTCAAAAGATAATAAAACAAGCAAACATACACCAAACACTCAAAAAAAAATAGAAATAGATGGATACTCTCCTAACAACATATTGTTTCTTTACACTTAATGAGAAAACTCCCAGTAAAATCAAGCATGACACCTGGGGAACAATATATTTATACAGAAGAATATGACTTCAATCAAGAATATTAGAAAGGAGGAGGCTAAAACTATTCCTATTTGTAAAGGGTTTGTTTGGTATCCAGGAAAACCAAGAGAATCTAACTGAAAAATAAACAATGAGAGAATTTACTAACATAACATACAAAATTAATATCAAAATCAATAACTTCCATAGATACTTTAAAATCTTAGACTACTAGAATATATAACAAGAGAGGAAACATTTGCAGAAAGCAAAAGAAAGGATGTAAAAACAGCTATAAACTTAAGAACAATGTTCAAGATATTTTAGAGAAAACACTCTAACACGGCTGAATGACTCCAAAGAAAGCTGGCCCTACTTCATGAAGTTGTTTCCTCTCCTCATGATAATTTGTAAATGTATGGTGATTCCAGTGAAAAAGTCTAACAGGATTTTTTAAAAACAAACAAGTATGGAACTAGACAAGGTAGTTCTAACATTTATATGAGCAAAAACCAAAGATACTCTCGATGAGAAATCTAAAATAGAAAAGAAATGAGCAAGGACTTGTCTCACCAGATATTAAAATTTATTAAATCTTTAATAATAAACTCAATGTGGCACTGACACAAAGAAAAATGGAGGCGGAAAAAAAGATCCAGAAATAGAGCCAAACAAGTACATTGGAATTTAGCATATTATGCTAAAGGGAGAATTTCAGAACAAGAGAGAAAATGGTGCTGGCACAGCTGGGAAATTTAGAAAAAATACAAAGTTGGATCCACCTCTCCCACCTTACATCAGGATAATGCAAATAGATTCAAAGATGTAAATGCAAGAAGGAAGAAGGCGAGGAGTCACTATTATTATAAGAGTCCTGGGGACAGAGGGAACATGGAAAATTAACTTATAATCTCTGTAATAATATCCAAAAACTTCAAAACATATAAGTGAAAAGATTGATAAATTCATCTGTAAAAATATCTAAGGTATTTCTTAGTCTTCATGTCAAAAACACTTTAAACAAAGTGAAAAGACAAATGCAAATGGCCTCTATGAATAAAATTCTCAATCTCACTTGTGCTAAGAGAAATACAAATTACACCTACTTTGAGATATCATTTTTTACGTACTACGCAAAAATCTGCCCTGGCTAGTATGGCTTAGTGGATTGAATGCTGGCCTGGGAATAAAAGTGTTGCTGGTTTGATTCCCAGTCAGGGCGCATGCCTACGTTGTGGACTAGATCTGTGGTTGGGGGCATGCAAGAGGCAAACGATGGATGATTTTCTCATACATCTATGTTTCTCTCCCTGTCTTTCTCCCTCCCTTTCCCTCTCTCTAGATATAAATAAATAAAAATGTTTAAAAAATGTGACAACATCCTTTTGGCAGGGCTGGAGGGAGAAGGGACACCCACTCACTGCTGCTGGCAGTGAAACTGGTGAAATCCCTAAAGCAGGCAATTTGCAATATTTAACAAAATTATAAATTCATATATTCCTTAGTCAGCAATTTCACTTCTAGGAATTTATTCAGCAGACTCAAAATGTGTAAATAATGCATATAAGTGCTTATTACACTACTGCTTGTCAGAGTTAAAAATCGTAACTAACCCGCACATCTAGCAGAGGAATTGTGTGCAAGCATAATAAGAATGAGATATACTTTTGAGGGAGGAAAGTTGTGCATGCCTCTTATATGCTTCCGTTTGTGTGAAAGAGTCGGTGAGAAAGTATAGGTTTATATTTGCTTGAATATACAGTAAAAAATCTCTAGAAGGTTAGAAAATTATTGGATAAGAAGTAGGTAGAGAATTAGTTGGATGGACTGGAAATGAGTCAATGAATAACCGTGGTGAGATGAAGAATTTTATCATTTTGTGATATTTAATGTTGGTACTCTGTGAATCCATTACCTATTTTTAAATTACTCTTAATTAAGACATTAAAATGCACCTACCCTTTGATTAAATCACTCTATGTTC
>VMDR010030457.1:0-12374 GCA_007922815.1 Macrotus californicus
TATATGACCCATGGACATGAACTAAAGAGGGGGAGTGTAGGGGGGAGGAGATGGGACAACTGTAATAGTATAATCAATAAAATATATTAAAAAAAAAAAACGCTCTCTGTATCCATGATTCTCTCACTGATTTTCTTGTTTGCTTAGTTTATTTTTTAGATTCAATTATTGATATATATTTATTATCATTTTATTGTTCATAGTTTTGATCTTTTTCTTAAATAAGTCCCTTTAATATTTCATATAATAATGATTTGGTGATGATGAACTTCTTTAGGTTTTCCTTATTCGGAAAGCTCTTTATTGGCCCTTCCCTTCTACATAATAGCTTTGCTGGGTAGCATAATCTTGACTGCAGGTCCCCAGTTTTTCATGACTCTGAATATTTCTTGCCAATCCCTTCTAGCCTGCAAAGTTTCTTTTGAGAAATCAGCTGACAGTCTTATGGGAACTCCCCTATAGGTAACTAACTTCTTTTCTCTTGATACTTTTAAGATTCTTTCTTAATCTTTAACCTTTGGCACTTTAATTACGACCTGCCTTGGAGAGGGCCTCTTTGCATCCATCTTGTTTGGGACTTTCTGTGCCTCCTGGACTTGCATGTCTATTTCCTTCACCAAATTAGGGAAGTTTTCTTTCATTGTTTTTTCAAATAGATTTCCAATTTCTTACTCTTTCTCTTCTCCTTCTGGCACCCCTATGATGTGAATATTGGATCTCTTGAAGTTGTACCAGAGGCTGCTTAAACTATCCGTGGTTTTTGGATTCTTTTTTCTTCTTGTTCGGATAGGTTGTTTTTGCTTTGTTTTGTTCCAAGTCATTGATTTGATTCTCGGCTTCATCCTCTCTGCTGTTGTTTTCCTGTAAATTGTTCTTTATTTCAATTATTGTATTCTTCATTTCTGACTGGATCTTTTTTATGCTGTTGAGGTTCTTACTAAATTCCTTGAGCATCCTTATAACCAGTGTTTAGTACTCTGCATCTGATAGATTGCCTATCTCCCTTTTGTTTAGTTGTTTTTCTGGAGTTTTGATCTGTTCTTTCATTTGGTCCATGTTTCTTTGTCACCTCATTTTGTCAGCCTCCCTGTGTTTGTTTCTATTAGGTAGAGTTTCTTTGACTTCCTGTCTTGATAGTGTGGCCTAATGTAGTAGATGTCCTGTAGGGCCCAGTGGCACAACCTCCCCTATCATCCAAGCTGGGTTCTCGAGGACCTGTCAACAGCAACCACAGCTCAACTATGAGAGGAGGTTGTACTGTTTTGTTGTCGTTATTTGTTTGTTTATTGTTGTTATTTGTTTGTTTGATAGTAGCCATTTCAAAGGGTGTTATTAGGTGGTATCTTATTGTTTTGACTCACATTTCCTTTATAACTAGTAATGTTGAGCATCTTTTCATGTGCTTATTGGCCATTTGTTTATGTTTCTTTGGAGAAATGTTTTTTTCAAGGCTTTTGCTTATTTTAAAATCAGATTATTTGTTTTTTGCTGTTGCTGAGTTGTAGTAGTTCTGTATATATTTTGGATACTACCCTCTTACAGATATATGATTTGCAAATATTTTTTCTACCATGAAATTTTTTGTTCATAATTTTTATTTAACTTATTTTCAACAAAGAATTGAGATTGCATTAGTCTTTTCTGCATGGCATTAATTTATAGTCTATGATAAGATTAGCCAATAGTTTCAATATATTTACAGCTATCTCAGTCAGCTCAGACTACTATTACGAAATAGCATAGACTGGGTGGCCTAATAAAAATATATGTTTTACATTTCTGTAGGCAGAAAAATTGAAAATCACAGTGCTAGCATAGTCAGGTTCTGGCAAGAGTTCTCTTCCTGACCTGTAGACATACCCTTCTTGCTATGTCCTTACTTGGTGGAGAGAGAGAGTGACCCTGATCTCTGGTATGTCTTCTTATAAGGACACCAATCCTATTATGACCTTCCTACCTTCAGGATCTCTCTAATCCTAATCACCTCCCAAAGGCCCCTTCTCCAAATACCATCACATTGGGGATAAAGCTTCAACACAGACATTTTGGGAAGACAATTCAGTCCATAGCATTATCTAGAAGAACCCACAATGAACTTCAAAAAAATCATACAAATTAAAACAAATTGAGATATCATTACACACTTAATAAAATGGCCAAAATCTGGAACACTGATAACACCAAGTGCTGATGAAGATGTGGAACAATAAGACTTCATCCATTGCTAGTGGGAATGCAAAATGGTATAGACACTTTGGAAGACACTTTGGTGGTTTCTTACAAAATTGCACGTAGCTGGTTGGTGTGGCTTGGTTGGTTGAAGCATCATCTCATAACCTAAAGGCCACTGGTTCAATTACTGGTCAAGGCCCAAACTGTGAGCTCAATCCTGAGTTGGGGCAAGTGCAGGAGACAGCTGATCAGTGATTCTCTCTTGCATCAATGTTTCCCTCCCTTCTCCTCTCTCTTGAATGAGAATAAAATAAACCTTAAAAAAAAAAAAACTACACATACTCTTACTATATGATCCAGCAATTGTGCTCCTTGGTATTTACCCAAGGAGTTAAAAACATATCTATACAAAACATGCACATGGATGTTTATAGCAGCTTTATTCATAATTGTCAAAACGTAGAAGCACTCAAGATGTGCTTCAGTGGGTGAGTGAATAAATCAACTGCATTACATCTAGCCCTGATGGTGTTGCTCCTTGGTTGGACGTCATCCCATGAGGCGAGGGGTCACTAACTGGATTCCCTGGCAAGGTGAGTGCCTGGATTGTGGATTTGGTCCTGGTCAAGTTTCATTCGAGAAGCAACCAATCCATGTTTCCCTCTCACATCGATGTTTCTCTTCCTCCGTTCCCCTCTTTCTAAAAAAAAAATTCCAGATTCCATTTTAGGCTAATTGCTCCATGGAGCACTTAGTGACATTTCAGATACGTGGAAAAGTTTGCTTCCGGGCTCGTGATATTTCCATTACCCTGTGAACTCCCAGTGCATCAGCTCTGAGTTATTGAGGTGTGGCCCTCTTTTTGAGTAACCTCAAATTCCAGTCTTCCTGCTTCCTGTGTTCAGTCATCCTTTCTCTTAAAATCTTTCTAAAAGCAGTCTGTCCCCTATCTCATCTGATGAGGGGAGTATAGTATCCCTACCCCCACCTCCCTGCCCCAATATTTTTAAGAATTTCAAAGGAGGGGAGCTAGGAGCTTACATGCTTATTACCATCTTTTACTCTGAAACTGATTTTACCTAACTTCCACATTACCTCCTACAGTTAATGTCCTCTCTCCATCTTGTTACCCCATGCCCTTTTGATTTAATTCCTCTATATCTAAGTTACCAGAAGAACACTAACATCTGAAACAACTTTTTATAGAACAAATATGAATAATGGAGGATTATTATAGAATGTGCAAGAAATAACTTCAAATGCCAACTAATCAACTAATATTTATTGAATGCCTTGTACATGCCGGGCATTATTCAAGCTCTGGAAATATAGAAGTGAGCCCTGGCTGGTGTAGTTCAGTGGATTGAGCACAGGCTGCAAACCAAAGGGTCGCTAGTTTGATTCCCAGTCAGGGCACATGCCTGGGTTGCAGGCCAGGTCCCCAGTGGGAGGTGTGTGAGAGGCAACCACACATTGATATTTCTCTCCCTCTCTTTCTCTTTCCCTTCCTCTCTCTCTAAGAATAAATAAATAAAATCTTTTTTAAAAAAGAAATATAGAAGTGAATAAAACAGACAGCCCTGGCCACATAGCTCAGTTGCTTAGAGTATTGTCCCAATATGCCAAGGCTGAGGGTTCCATCCCAAATCAAGCACATACAAGAGTTAGACAATGAAGGAATAAATAAGTGAAACAACAAATCAATGTATCTCTCTCTCCCTCCCTTTCTCTCTCTCTCTAAAAATCAATAAATAAAAATTTAAGCCCTGACTGGGTGGCTCAGTTGTTTGGAGCATCATCACATACACCAATATTTTGCAGGTTCGATCCCTAGTCAGGGCATGTCAAGGAGGCAGCTGATAGATGTTTCTGTCTCACGTCGATGTTTCTCTCTCTCCCCTTCTCATTCTCTCTCCATTCCTCTCTCTCTAAAATCAGTGAACCTATGCTCGGGTAAGGATTTTTAAAAAATTTAAAGAATAAATCCCTACTCTCCAGGGGTTTATGTTCTAGAAAACATTTATTTGTGCGTTTTGTTGACTGCCTGTTGTAGGTTAGACAATGATAAAAGATATTGAGAAAAACAGGGAATCGCTAGGAAATGCTTGCATGTCAGATGATGCAATTTTAAGTCGGATGTGAAGGAGACTTTTAGCTGAAGACCTGAGAGAACTGAGGAAGAAAGATCTGTGGGGAGAGTGCTCCAGGGTAGATACAGACACTTCTGTCATTGCATGAAGTTCTATTAGTGGTGGGTGTAGAATACAAAGTGTAGAGTATTATTGTGACCTTACGGATTTCACATATTTCACTTGCAGTCGTTTTCTTTTTGATGCTCTAATTGTCCCATTTTTGGCCAGTGAGAGCTTCTTCAAGTAGGCTCCTAGGTTCTTCTGAAATGACAGTCATCTGTAGTGTTTTTGATAACTGAGTTAGAAGATGATCTGTGGTTATTTGATACATTATTACCTCAGCCTTGGAAAGCTGCTCTTTTTTCAAGAAGTACCTTTCAGTGAGATAGTCAGAGCCTGCACACATTATGTTTTGGATAGCTCATTGCTTTGGCTATAAGTTTTAAAGGTTTATTGAAAACTTCAGCCCTAGCCAGGTAGTTCAGTTGGTGGGAGCGTCATTCCAATAATCCAAGGTTGTAGGTTCAATCCTGGGTCAGGCCACATATTAGAAGCAATCATTGGGTGCATAAATAGGTAGACATAGCAAATTACTGTTTCTCTCCTTTTTTCTCTCTCTATAAAATCAATAATTTTTTTAAACACTTAAAAATTTTTTTTAATCTTTAAAAAAAAGAAAACTTCATAACTAAAAAAGAAATATTTTCCCAAATCATGGTTTCTCATACCAGGAATTTCCATGTTCACTTTTAATGAAAACAAGATTTTATTTTCAGGAAGAAAGTAGTGAGACCCCAGAATAAGAAATACACGCACACACACACTACATGGGCTATACACCCCCCTTGTTCTGGAAAGGATGCAAAACCACTAACCCACTTTTAAAAAATATAAAATGCTGTTTTCAAGTTGCTTCTTACTAAGCACTATACTAATAACAAAGCAACCACTAATTCTATTTCTGTGATGGATCATAGAATATGGATTGTTTGTGTCTTCCCCTAGCCAATTCATATGTTGAAGCCCAAATCCTCAGTGTGATGGGATTTGGAGGTGGAGCATCTAGACAGTAATTAGTTTTAGATGTGGTCATGATGAGATTAATGTCTTTTAAGAAGAGGAAGGGACCAGAGCCTTTTCTCTCAGCCTTGTTGGGACACAGTGAGCAGATGGGCACCTACAAACCAGGAAATGGTCCTCACCAGACACTGGATCTGCTGGTGCCTTAATCTTGGACTTCCCAGCCTCCAGACCTGTGAGAAATAAATGTTTTTTAAGCCACTCAGTCTTCGGTATTTTTGTTAGAGCAGCACAAATGGACAATAAAACAGTAAATGATTTGCCCATGGTTGTGCAGCTGAAAAATATCTTCACAGAGGCAGGGTGCTCAACCTTTGCTGCACCCAAACATTCTAATGTTGATGATCTGCTATGCAGATTTTTGAGGCTTCCCAGATTGAAGACCACTGCTGGAGAGCAGTCCTCAGAGGGTGGTCAGTGAACTCCGGCATTAGACTCACCTCACCAGGGTATATTTGTTAGAAATTCAGATTGGCTTTCTGAACATACCCACTGGCTCAGGATCTGCTCGGTAGGGGGAGGTAGAGTAGGAGGAGATGGGGGACCGCTAAGTGATTCTTAAGCGATTCTTAGAAACACTGAAGTTTGAGAACCCTGTTTCCAAGTCAAACCCCATCTTCCATAAATCTTTGCCTCCATCTCTTTAATTAATCACTATGTATTTTATAAAAGGCAGAATACTTTGGCTAATTTTCAAGTTTTCATTTGCTTTGCTTCTTTGGTATTTGCAGTATTCACCCTCTTCTCTTCCCTTTTCCACAATTTCTAAACAGTGGAATGTGGCTACTGTTTGGAAGGTAGGAACAGCTCAGCCCAGTGTTTTACATTTAATAAAAAAAAAATGGTGGTTTAAATTCAATGTCAAAGCATAGCCTTTCCCAGTCTGGGGATGAACTATTAACCAGGTCTCAGAACCAAAGCTGCAATGTGCAGTCTTCTGTGTGCTTTCCTACGCTGCGGCTGACTCCTCTGTCCTAATGTGTGTTAAAAGACACAGGGCAGTTTGCCTAAATGAACTGGAGCTGCCCTCTGAGTCCTAGCACAAACGCCTGTGTTAGGTGGTGACAGCCCTGAGGGACAGCAGTGTCTTCCGTCTTCCAGCCAGCGCAGAAGCAGCAGGAGACTGCTGAGTGGAAAGGATGGTAACCTTTAAGCAGGCAAAGGAATACATTTGGGAAATGAAGAGTTCCTGCTTATGGACAGATAGGTCCGGAAAGTCACACACTCTGATATGGGTCCGTCTGAACAGGAAAACGAGGATTTCTTCTTTGTCAAGTGGTCTGCTTGAAAAGAAAAAAACATACCCCCTGAAATATTGCTTACTTCCCAGAGGGAAGGACACATTCTTGGACTGAACTCCAAAGGATGTTAAACTAACTTGTCTAAATCTGAGACCATTTGTTTGCCAAGAACCAAAAATCCATTGAACTGGCTAAAGTAGGATTGATTTGGAAGACACAGTTGTACCTGGTGTCGTTTGTCAGTGCTGTGATTAGGAAGGCCACCTTGTTCTGTAAGCTCACACACGAGGTTTGCAATGTATGCAAAATCGTGTTGATAGTTCTTTGAGCACAGAAGAAGCTTTCAAAGTTTTGGTGTTTCCACCAAATGGAAACAAAGTAAAAAATGCTGACCACTTTGCCCTGGCCATCAGGTTGCCTAGAAAAAAATTTAGTATTCATTTGCCACAACTCAGGACTCTGGGGGCCTGGGACCTTATTTATCTACCAATTTTCTTTTTCATTTAAAAAGTGTTCAGTGTTTTATGTTTTAATCCTATAAATTGTCTTAAAGCTATTTATTTATTTATTATTCATTCATTCATTTATTTAATCCTGGAGAGAGGGAAAGAGGAAGTGGGGAGGGGGAAAGGGGGAAACATTGACCTGCTACTCCATGTACTTACACATTCATTGGTTGATTCTTTTATGTACCCTCACTGGGAATTGAGCCCGCAACTTTGGCATATCTGGACAATGCTCTAACCCAGTGAGCTACCTGGCCAGGGCTTAAAGCCTTTTTAGAAGTGAAGTTTTACTAAAAAAAAAAAAAAAAGTCCTGATAAGAAACAAAAGAACTACCAGGCATAGGAGTTGGTATCCCGTGGTATAAACCTACCACAAAATGCATAAGCTTTGTTCCCAGTCCTGGCTTGGACCTCTGTGGTGACCCTGGACCTGCTGCAGGAGGTGCCTCTTAGGCTGTCCTCTAAGGTATGTGACATAGGCCCAATTCTCAGATAAGTTCACACCCTAGGGCTGACATATGCTTATTCCTTCCTTAAATTCTAGCATCTTTGTTCTGGGATTTACATAAAAAAGTTCATTAAAACCATCGCCACATTTCTAGAGACCTTTGTTTCCCTTTTTTGTTGAAAGCCAACAAGAAGACTCCTGGATTTTTTGTTGTTGCATTTTTAAGCCTGGCTCTGAATTCACTTTATGAATGCCTTGTTTACTTGTTTGCAAAGGTAGGTACTAAAACCCACCCATGTTCGGTGAGGTGGAAATCAAGGTAGTCTTTTTGAAAAGTCAATTGGCAATATTTGAAAACAAAAGTGAATGTCCATTTATCTAGGAATATAACTTATAGATACATTTCCATATGTACTGAAGATACAGTATAAAACAATTTTCACTACATATTTGGTTTGTCACGGCAAGCGGTAGAAACAGCTTAAATGTCCATCAATAAGGGAACTACATAATGTCTAATGGTTCATCCACAAAATGGAATGCTGTGGAGTCACTGAAGAGAATAGGTAGATCATAACGTTCTGAAATAAAACAATACATTACTAAATTTAAAAAATGGCAGAAAAATGATAGACAAATTGCTTTGTCTTACACAAATCACACACATATGAAGAGTTAGATTGGATTCACATACTGGCTCTGTCACTTTCCAGTGACCCTGGGATGCTCCTTAATCTCTTGGTAACTTACATGTAGTGACTGTGTCATAGGGGTTACACAATGCACCTGCGATAGTGCAGCCAGGGCACGAAACACTTTCCTAGTAAGTGTTAAACGTGTAATGATGATGATGGTGACATTGAACATTTGGGTGCTTACCATGTGTCAGGCATTCACTGTACCAAGAAGTTTACATATATATTCATTTAATCCTTAGAACAATCCTATAAGTATTATTTTCTTTTATTTTTAAAAAGGGTTCACATTTATTATTGCACCAACCTACTACAATAGAAAAAATCAACAGAAAAAATCATTTATCCAATAATTTCCCAATTAAAATACCCAACTGTCCAGAGAGTATTGACCTTTTCAGTGATTTCAAGATGGAGGTAACCTGGATACAGCATAAATATGTGAGCCATCTCTCATGTGCAATTCCTTACAGACCCACGTTGGTTCTTCTCCAATGTCTCCTCTTGGTGTTATGCCTGATTCTATCACCAGTTTATGTCTGAATCCATTGGGAAATGGGCTGATTCTGCTTTTGTTTCTTGGCCAGGAACCTTGTGATCTTGAAAGTCTGATGAGCAGGCATGGCAAAGAAGAATCAATTGCATAGACCATGATGGTGGAGAAAGAGCTGTAAGTATTATTTTCATCCTAATTGTACAGATAGGGAAACTGAAGTAGAGAATGGTTAAGTACCTTGTCCAAAAAGACGCAGCTAGTAAGTGGTAGAGCTAGGATTCAAACACAGGTGACCTGTTGCATAACCTGAGGTCTTCCCCACTTACAGAATGGCCCTGTCCCTGCTGGGCAGACAGTCTCACTCATGGCATAATGTTGAGGCTAGCAAGAGCATTAGTCCAGTTTCTAAGAGAAATGCTGGCGATATTTGTAAATGTCTTACAAGAGTATGACAGTGCTTTGCTACCTAACCCCAAGTCAGAATATTACAATCAAAATGACACATGGGTGTTTCTGCTGGGGTGTATGGGGGCTTTTCCCTTTGCCTTGCTTTGTTCCAGCTGGGTCTTCTCTGCTCATGGATCTGGAGTCACTGACAGAAACCCTGCTGGGGAATTATTACTTCACTTTGGCCTGAAGCCCACAGAGATCATGGTGTGTGTGTCTATGCGTGTGTGTGCATGCATGTATAGACCTATCTTTTCTGTCTGTATTATCTAATAAACAGACTGAAATACTAAAAGCCATAGAGGACTTCCCCTGTTTCATAAGGATCATTCAGTGACTCAGTTCTGTCATGACTTCCCTCAGGACAGTGTACCAAGTTTCTCAGGGCAGTCAAGATGTCATATATTTTTTAGGTAAGCTTTTCCTTAATATTTAACCCAGGTTCTCAGTTGAATATTTAACCCAACTCCAATGAGATGCCTTTGCTAGAAGAAAGCTGCTCCTTGGCCTCCTAATAACCTATCTTAGAATGAAGTGCCCTTGAGAACAATTACACCATGAATCAGCCACTGACAGATCCTGAATAGTCTGATGCCAAAACATCTTAGGTTCCCGTTAACAGAGTGTTTTACTTTCTCTCTTTATCTTCAGAATTACTCAGACTTGTCTGAATAATTATTCCTCACTTCATCACCAGTTACAAAGTGCTTAACACCCACTTGCATTCAGTTTGGAAATACTCATTTTCCTGGGCTAACATCTCTCCACTCTTGCAATTTTCCAATCTATTGATCAGTTTTCACTCTCTCTGTAAAGACTTCATTTTGAACTACCCGCTGGTCAAGGGATCCTTGGCGCACCAACTCAAGGTCTGGCTCAAAAATATCAGCATCTTGAAAAGGATCCCCCTTCAAATAGCTCAGACTCATTACCTATTGACTAACATAAGAAGCAATTCAAAAGCCCTTGAGTTCCTCTTTCACATTTGTCAAGCTCAGTGTTGTTGGAAGTGCCAGGCCCACCAAGGCCTCCCAAGTACTGACTGCTCCTACAGAGGCCAGGCTGCAGGAAAGAGAAAAGGTTAACTCCCGCCGGGGAAGGCAGGAAGGGCAGGGTCTCTCTTCCTTGAGCAAGCTGGGGAGAGGCAGGCTCTTAATGAATGTGTTAAATTAAATCAAACTAGAAAGGAATGTAAGAGTAAATTATTTAACCTATCTCTTTCTCACCTTTGTTCAAGTTCTGCCTTTGAGATCTAATTTTTCTCACACTTGAGAATTATGGAAAAACACTATATTGGCTGAGGTTGTAAGGTACATAAGGTCTTATTCTAAAAAAGAAATGATGTGACACAGCTGGAACTTTAAAAACTGTCACTGATAGTAGTAGAATATAATTATTTTAATCTGGAGAGATGTTTCCTGTAATACACTTTATGGGCCATCCACAGGATTATCTAACTCCTTAGATGTTTCTCCTAATTTTTCATAATTTAAACTGCTGGTAAGCATTGGCCTTGAAAGCCCTGGAAACAAGGAAGGAATCATCAATTGATGATTATGTGTGTGAATCTCAGAAGGTTAGCTGTGCAGGAGTATTTTCTACTTGTAGAGCATTGGCCTCTAGAAGCTGTGAAAGCATTGGATTGAAACCTGTAATTGTTCATAATCTCCCATAGAGCCAATAGGAAGAATGCATTTCCCCCCATGAAAACGGAGGCTCTATTTGTTTCCTTCTTCCTCCTTTACAAAGGGAAAGGGTGAGTTTTCCGAGGGAAGAGCCTCTTTATGGAGCTCCCTCAGGATACCGATTTACCTATCAAGTAATCTGAAAAGAGGAAATTAGCAGGTACTTCTCACAGAAGGCAGACTGGAAGTGTGAAGAGGAAGAATGACAATCTTCAGCTGAACTAGTGAAAACATCTGGTGCAATGAGTAACAACAGTTCTGTCAGCTGCATGGCAGAGCTTGACTTCTGGTGTTTTTATTAAAACACTTTCTTGGTTTCAGCCTTTGTCTATAAATTCAGACTTGTGCTCGTTTTCATAGAAGACATGGAAATAGTGCATTGGCTTGGCTAAACGGAGACCCAGGAATCAGGAGTGCACTGAGGCTTTACATTCCTGGGATTATCTGATGAGGGCTCCCAGGGCCAGCAGAAAGCCCCAAGGAAAGCATATGGACCAGGAAGGAAGCAGCCTGCCATTTCCTCTCTCTGCTTCAGGGGAGATGACAGTGATTTACAGAGGAATTGAAGACCTATTTTGTAAACTTATACTTAATACGTGAGTTAGGACCCTGAGACAGTTCTCAAACAGGGCCACTATTTTCTGTTTCTAAAAGGAATTGATCTAATCTTGCTTTAGCAGCTGAAAGTCAAACAGTGGAGCAAGCCCGAGGTAAATTTCAAATTTTGGCACCCCTTAATATCTATCTATCAGTGGCATCCGAGAATGAACACATTTTCAGACACAATAGTTTTTAAATGTCCTTTATTTAAACCAAAATAAAATTATATTTTCAAAGGGGTGGATTTCAAAGGCATAAAAAGAAATCCATATTCAAAGCAAACAATTTTGTTTAATTTCTATCAGAAATGAAATCACATTTTTTGGGGGGTGAACCCTGTAACATAGGAAATTGGTTCACTGAAATTCAGATTTCCACGTGCAAAAACTGACTCATTTGGTTTGCATATTGGCCGAAACACTTAAGGAGGCCTAATAAAATATAATAATTTGTTAAAAGGCAAAACTTTTTAAGTGTAATCACGGTTCGGAGTTAGGGAATAGTCAGCTCATGAACCCAAGTCACAAGGTCTTCGCAACCTCACAAGGATCCAACCACTTCAAACCTTTTGAAGCAGTTTCAAAAGTGCATTGTATTATTTTGGTGACTGGTACAGGTATTGTTTATGTATAGAAACGAGAAGGAGTGGCTTACCTGCTTAACAATTTTTTAGTTTGTTGCATATAATCTTAATTTGTTGCATTAAGTTTGTTGGATGGTTTTGCCCGAGAACTTGGTGAGGAGGAAGCAGTGTGGATACAGATATCTTCAATTACAGCATTTTCAGATAATTGCAAGGTCACTTCATAAAACATTATAATTTACTTTTTTTAAAAAAAGTAAGTCTGTATTTTTGTGTATATGAAGTGAGG
>VMDR010030458.1:0-12372 GCA_007922815.1 Macrotus californicus
GTGTGCGTGTGAGAGTGAGAGAGACAGACAGACAGACAGAGAGACAGAGACAGAAAGAAGGAGGGGCAGGGGGAGAGAGGGAGGAATGTTTAGAGAAGGAGCTATTGCTAAATAAGTTAGTGACAAAAATTGCAGAAGTTGAACAAAGACTTAGCATATATTTTTACATTTTTTAACATAGTTTAGAATTTAATTAATTAAAAACAGACAACATTTCTCTTTCCAATCTGAATTGTCCTTTTTCAATTCACTGACCAAGAGACTGCCTTTTTAGGTCCCCCAAATTCTGTAATATGCTAAGGTTTTCTATAGAAAAACTAAGACCTGTATAGCTTGCACTTAGGCTGTAATTAGTCCATAGCCCAGTGACTTACATGTATTTGTTCATTTCACTACCATTTATTGAATACCTACCAGGCAAGCTTATTAGTTTCACTGGCATTAATCAAACTCATACCATGCTCCCCATAACTGAAGCTGCTCATATGCTCCCTTTGTGGACCCAGTATAAAATTTAGTTTTGTGAGTGTATGAATAGGCAACTTTCTGCTAAAGTAAATATATTGCACGGTATTTTTTGGTACCAGAAAAATATTAGATATTTTCAAATGTGGCCAAAGCCAATTGTTATTTCTGTTGCAGTACTGCTGACCTTAGGGTACTGTGCATGTGACTTTTTATTCCTAGAGGATTCATCTAACAATAATGACAACTCCCCACCCCACTTCCCCTTCGCCCATCTGTTCTGCACATATTCAATGAATACTTGGCTCTGTTGTCAGAGTTGGCTTCTTCCAATTTCCTACTCAAAATTTCTTTAACTCTCCATGTTTTTTATTTTAACGGAGGCTGTGAGACTTCCACTCAAATAAGTTGGCTCAGAAGATTACTGAGCTTCAAAGCCTGGCTGCACAAGGATCTCCAGAGTCTAATTTTGAAGACTTGGTATTCAAGAAAAATAAACCCTCATCTTTCTATCAAGGGGTGTGTAGCCAGGGTTTTACAAAGTTTACAACCTGCTATCACACTTAATTCTGAGAGTAATGTTTACTGAGTTTGCCCCGCTGAAACATGTACACTTTCTCCTTAAATTTAGGCTATTTTCAGGGAGTTAAAGATAAACCAGTTCCTAGACAGGTCTTGCTTAGAATTTAAGTGTTGAAATTGTTCAGAGCATTAGACACCACCTTGGCAAGGACTTCTCAACAGCATCAATAGTTAGGGCTTCCTTAGGGGGGGCTCTTTAATTTCTTTAAATTAATTGTAAAATTTTGTGTATGTTCATTTATTCCATGAATATTTATTGAGCACTTCTGTGCTAGGCAGTTTTTTAGGTTCCTGGGGTACATCTGTGAACAAAACAAAATTTCTAGCCCTCATGTGGCTTACATTTTCACAGGTGGAGACAGGAAGTAAACATAATTGATAAGAAAATTTTATAGTGTGCTAGGCTATTGGGGGTCCCCGAGACCTCTCCTGCATTTAATGATTTTCTAGTAGGACTCGCAGGATTCAGCATGTAGTTGTACTCATAGCTAAGATGTATTACTGTGAAAAGGTACAGAGCGAAATCAGCAAAGGGAAAGGCACAAGAGGCAATAATGGGGAGACCAGGCACATACTCCAGAGTCCTCTCACATGGATGCACATAATTCCCCCAGTGAGCTGTGGCAACAGGAATGAAATATTGTTTACCAGTCAAGCTCATTAGATACTTAGTTCCCAGGTTTTTTACTGGAAATTAGCCAGCCTCTCCCTGGCACACACTAAATTTGTATACTTCTCAAAGGAAAACAGATACTTAGCATGCACGATATTGTTCGTGCAGTTTAGATGTGATAAGCCACTCTTACCAATTCTGGGAATGTGAGAACCCTGCTGAAATCTAAGTTCCAAGATGCCAGACAAAGGCCAACCTTGTAAGCAAGACTTCCAAAGGACAGCATCCAGCTCTGCTGTATTAATCATTTTGTGCACAGCTGGACTGTGATGAGTGCTCGGGAGGGAGTGGGAAATTTAGAACAAGGTGCTAGGACCAGTAGTTCTGGAAAGGGATGTGGGTTACAATTTTGAATAAGGAGATCAGAGTAAGCCTCCTGGGAAGGTGATATTTGATAAAAGTCTTGGAGGTTAAAAAAAGAACATTCTAGGCAGAGAGAATGGCCAGTTTTACCTTAAGGTGAGAGCTTGCTTGTCATATCTGAAAAAGAGCAAGGAAGCCAGCAGAGCTGGAGTGGAGTGAACGTGCAGATGACGTTAGAAGGAAGGTGGGTGAGGGAGCTGGCGACCAGACGCACTGGACCTTGTGGGACGTTGATCATTCGTTATGTGTGTGTGTGCGTTCCACTGAGGAAAGGCCCGGTAATTTTCCTGTCTTTAGATTCTCTGAGTCCCCAGTGATTAATGGCCGCAGATCCATGTTTAATAGCTTCTAAATTCCTCATTTTTCAGTTGGAGAACAAAATCCTAAGTGATGACAGGTGTCTTGTTTGAGGTCAGATGGCCATCAGTAAAATAATGGAGTATAGAATATAGCATGTAAATGTTTAACCCTTCTTTCCTGGAGTGCGAGAGAATCCTGGTGATACTCAGTTGCATTTTACTGAAGTTAGTATAATTGATAACAAATGGATGCCAAACTGCTTCAAGGTGGCTTAGTAGAATGTGTTCAGTTATTTCTTTCTGTTTAGAATGGTGAGTGACTGGAGTGTCCACTTTGGATAAAGTAGGAGGTAAAGCAAATATTAAACTCCTGATAGGGATATTTCCCCTTCTTACTGTGGAATGTCTGGTAATTCAAATAAATGTCTTCAGAGCTTATACTTAACTTTTGCCCCATAAAAAAATTGTTTGAATTGCTTGTTAGGTCCTCTCTGTTTTGTCGTCATTATGGCTGTATTTTAATAAAGAAAAGGCTTATTAAACTGTCTCCTGTTTTTAAAGGATTCAACTGTAGTTCTTTACAAGGGCTATAGAGATAAAATAAGGCCAACTTCCCTCATGGGCAACTCTGTAATGGCCACACCGAGAAGGCCTAGTTGGAAGGTGTGTGAAACGCAGCCGAAGAGCATCTAGTGAGCGTAGATCCAGAAAACAGTTGTGTTTAACCTCAGAGCCCAAGGTGATGCAAGCTGCTTATGAAGTCAGCAGAGAATTGCTGTCTAATTTTTTCTTTTAAAATGAAATAAGACTGAACAGAAGATTGGCAATTTTTCAAAAATGTACTGCTTTACACTAAGAAAAAATGAATTTTAGATGCAAGTCAGTCTGTGGTGTATGGTTGCTTGAAGATATGATTTTGGTGACAGCTATGGAAGGCAGTTTAATAATGCCTTTTGTTGTTGTTTTGATAACCAAAACAAAAAAATAAAAAGAACTCTTTATAATACATTTTAAAGGTTAAGTTCAGGGCTTTGAAATTATTGTGTAGATTTGAAAATACAGGTATTTAAGAAGTACTTTTTATTTTTAAGGTAGAAAATCATGAGCTGCCTCCTCTGTATGTGAGGAGGTAAGACATTACATGTGCTGTTTCACAGGTAGAAACTTCTCTGCTCATTAAGCAATACTTCCGTACTGCAGTCTCGTAGATATTGCTGTGAAGTGTTTTATGCTGTATTGTTTCAACCAGTGACGCAAAAAATGGCTCTGTCACAGGCAGAAGGCATCAAACCAGTATAAACATAAAATGTCTATCACTATTAAAGAGATAAGTTTGATATGACACACAAAATACAAGATCTTGTGGATTTTTCATTATATTGGATTTCTTTCACGTATTTATAACCATGCAAGGCTTTGCTTTTGTTGATGGTGATTTGGTAAAGTTGGCTACATTTAAGTATTAGAATCATTCTGTTCATAGTAAGGTCCTATGCAAAAATTTCAGTAACTTTTGTTATAAATCTTTGTGCTCTATATCACATATTATTATCATGAAAACCTAAACCACACACAGAAAAGAAAGAAGGCAGAAAATCACTCCAAATTTTACTTTCCAGAAATAACCATTCTCAACATTTGAAAATCTTTCCAGACATCTCTCAGTGTGTCTCTATTGAGCAAAATATAGCTAGATACAATTTTAGGAAAATGGGATCACAGAGTACAAGGCATTTTAAATACCAAGTATTAATTTACTTTTACTTGAATTTAGTGAAAGAAAAGAAGTTGAAGTAAACTTGCAGAGGTTATTGACTCCACTCTGAAAAATATTTCTTTACTGCAAGTAATACAGAGCATAAAATATCCTGTTATTGTTATGAAAAGTGTAAACCATCATGAGCATTGGAAATCAACACTATTTTTTAACTTTATATTTTTTTTGTTTTTTAAGGTTTTATTACTTTATTGTTGTTCAATTACAGTTGTCTGCATTTTCCCCCCACCACTCCCCCCAACCCCAGCCACTCCCACCTCCCTCCCTTGCTCCCACCCTCCCCCTTGGTTATGTCCATGTGTCCTTTATAGCGGTCCCTGGAAACCTTTTTGTAGTCAAGTTGCACTTTACTCAGTTGCTGTGTGTTCCACTGTTGCGCCGGTGGTCACAGGAACAAAGCATAGAAGGGGATGATATGAAGACCTGTGAGGCACAATGTGCGAGCATATATCCAGAAAGCAGGGTGGCCGTTAGTGGTCTGAAGGCTGAAAATACAGCACACATACACTCTCTGCCTCTTCCGTTGTCTAGTTTCTGATATATTACTCTCTGTACATTGCCTTGATTTAATACATTCCTTTTATTTTGTAGCTATAGTTAGTTATCAAAGTTATTTAATTCATTGAAAAAGTTTCTCAAAGTTACCGGTTCCATTTAAAAATTGGTTCATATTCTTCACCAACCCTTTTACTATTATTTCTCTCTTACCATGTTCTTTGTTTTGGTTCTGCTCTTGGATGGCTGGAGTTTGTGGCTCTGGAATTTTTTAAGGAAGCACTCATAAGTGCTCCGCTTACAAAGTTCTTACGTATTTGAGATTGTTGGTTTCATTTATAGTTAATGGACAGCTTGCTTGAGTATAAATCCTAAGATACATTTTCACCTCAGATACTTTAAGTATTATTTGTAGTCACTTCTTTAATAGAATCAGTGGAGGAAAATTGCTTGATTGTCAATCAATTTGCTGAATGAACAATGCACCAAATTTAACAGAATTATCAGTTGTAGTATTTGGAGATGAGGAGAAGGTGGTGAGTTTCATTTTGATGTGAAGTCTGCATGGCTGTTAGACAAGGAGGTGAAGGTGTTGGATGGCAGTGGGGGTTGGAGCTGGGAGTCAGTGGTTGGGCTGGAGCACACGTTTGGATGAGGCAGCGTAGGTATGAGTCCAACTCATGACATGGAATTGGCTGAGAGTTAGTGTAGAGAGAGAGGGGGCAAGGTCTGAGCGCTGTCCCTGTGCGCATTCACACTCAGAGCTCAGAAAAACGAGGAGTGCCAAAGGAGACTGAGAAAAAGCTGCCATTAAGCTGGGAAGAAGACATATTTGAAATCTCAAGGAGAAAGTGACCAATTGTGTCAAATTCTGCTAAATATGATGAAGACTGAAAATTAAAGATTGAAAACTGAACACTGAAAATATCCAATAGGCCATTTTGAAGTTATTTGGGTTCCTGATAAGATCAACATAGCAGGCAAGCCTGATTAGAGAAAAAAGTGAAAAACAAATTTTATTTATGTAGATAATGATAAATAATATTTTTTAAATACTGAAAGAAAATTATAGATAATTTCAATGATATATTTGGACATTGGAAATTTTATCTGTGTTCTGTAGTGTCTTTGTCAATTTTATGAAAAAACAAAATGAAACCCTTGACATTTGTATATATGGCTGAACAGGAGAAAGGGGTAAGAACAAAAATGCAAAACATTTTTCTGTCCTTAGTTACCTCAGTTAGTTACCTCAGGGGGTCAGAGCAGTTTGGCAGAAATCTTTAACAACTTCTTCATTTACCTTTGTATCATTTGACATTATAATGAACTTGTATTCAAAGTTAGAATTATAAAATAAAATAAAAATAAAATATGTACTAAAGTTTATGTAATAAGAACAAAGTATCAGCGGTGGCGACACATGACCCGACACGTGACCCGTGAGTGGTCCCTTCTTCCTCCTGAGCTCCTGGCTTTACTGTTGCATAATAGCTTTGTGAGTCTTCCTTTGGAGCCGGTCTTGACCTCAAAATCTCTATGACACAGTTTTCTAGATCGTCATACCCAATTGACTGCAGTTATTTTTGAATTGAAACTTATTTCCCATCCCTGGTTTAGATGATTGCTGTATTTCCTTCCTAGTTTTTGCTTTCTAATTACTCACCATAATTACAAGTGCCTACATTGTGACAGAAATTGCACTAATGGGAACTATATTTGGAGAAACTGATTGGTCTATGAGTCTAATTACGTGTAACTTCTTTTTGGGCTTCTTTTATTTGCCTACTCCTTAAAACTGCATTTCCCCCCAAGTTCTGGCTGACTTTCTGTTTTTGAACTCCGTATACACACTCTCCCTAGGCTATTTCACCCACCACCTCTGTGCCAGGGACTCTTGGTGCGTCTGTTTCAGACCTCTCCGAGTTTGGCATCCTTGTACCCAACCAAACGTGGCTAATAGGGAGCTTATTTTTCCTGCGTATTATGTCCCTCCTGTGTTTCATCCTACTCAGCTTCTGTATTTGACCCTGTTATTTAAGTCAAGACGCTCTGTCTAAGCCAGCATGTCTGGGTGATACGTGAGTCTGTTGATTTTAGGCCTGTTTACTTTTATCATTCTCTTTTCTGCATATCCATTGTTGCTATTACCTAATTCAGATTTTCTTCATCTCTCACCTACAGCTTTGTCAACTCTCCTGTCAAATCTCATACAATCTACTAATTTACTTTCACAAAAATAATTTTTTTCTTGAACACAAATTATATAATATCACTTCTTTTCTTAAATTACTCAGTGACTCTCTTGCCTTTTGTGGTGTCACATAACCAATGATGTTCACAGGCCGAGTAGACTTTGTTGAATGTACCCCGATTTTGACAAAACTCCAAAGTATATTTTTAGGAAATATAGGCTCCAATAATTTATAATTGCCATGGTTACTGATAGTTTGGCAGTGACAATTGGCTTAGAACAGATAGGTTATAGATTACTGTATGTGCATTTTTTTGTGAACTAGCCATAACTCCATCCTTTACTGTTTCACTTAGTAAACTACATTAGAATGAACATGAGGATAATATAGGGGCCATCTTGAACAGGCTCTTAATTATACTTAAAAAGTAATTTTTTCAAATTGCAGTACTTTGGCTTTAACCACTAACAAATTACTGTTGACCTGCTTCATAAATGGCTAGCTAGTACCACAGTTGGTACAACCTGGATGTCAGACCAGAGTCCAGACTCTTTAGCACAACAGAGGCCCTTCAGGGATCAGGGCAGCCATTTGTTTATCCGTCCATCTATCCATTGGCCCATCCACGTGGCAAACATTTATTGAGCATCCATTGTTTTACCGGGAATTGTGTGTCGGGGCCGAGGGACAGATAGCGAACAAATACAGGCTTTGCTGTCACACAGTCAATGACGGTAGCACCTCAGACCTCTGAGCCCCTTCTTTGATCTGTGCTTTTCCAGCTCCTCCCCTCACAATTTTCCACCAAGCTGACTGTTTTTGGTTCTCTGATGCTTTGCACTGTTTCTTTTGTGGGTGATTTCTCCTCCCAGTGCTCTTCCTCATTTTGTCAGCTTGGTGAATACTCGACGTAGTCGTTACTCTGCTATTCCCTGTTCCTGAATGGTGGCTCCAATAAAAACCAAGAAAACTTCAATAACTTCCCTCAATTGTAACTTAAATGTTTTGTTTGTAAGACTTTCAGACATAATTCTTTAAAAAATCAGCTCTTGCAATCCAGGTTAAGAGAGGAAACGAGATGTAGGACAGTGTGGTTATGTGGGCAGAGGTGGTTTGCGACATAACGGATGAATTTGGTCCCAGTAGGGCAGAAAAAATACTGGGGTTGGGGTAGGAGGAGAGATGAATTTTAAAATCATATGCTTGAATATTTAATAAAATTTACTCTTCTGGAATATGTTGTTCCTTAAGATTACGGGATTGTTTTTGCTTTTCTTGCTTTATTTGTTCATGCAAGTTTCTTTTTAGCAGCTTTCTGGCATTCTCTCTCTTACATACTTGGTCAGACAAATGATTGAGAATGTGCTTTTCCAAGCATTTGATTTTTTAAAACCAGCTTTATTGAGGTATAATTTGAATGCAATGAAATGTACCTAATTAATGGTTGACTGAATTTTGAGAACTGTAGCCAGCCACCCATGTAACCATAAGTATAATAGAAACTATTTCCCTCACTCCAGAAAGTTCCATTGTGCCTCTTTGTAGTCAAGCTCCTTCCTCACCCCTTGACACAGACAATCACAGATATTTTTTGGTCACTATCAGTTAGTTTTGTCAGGTATTTGATTTGAATACTGTATGACTTGTTCAAAGTCATCTGTTGTCTGTTTTCTTCCTTCCATGAGCCTCTGTACACAGAGCTTGGGGGCTGATCTCATTCTTCCTTTGTCTGTCTCATTTTCTTTCCTACTTTTCTAAAACTCACTGTGCATGTCTCTTTCTTCTTCTTCAGATAACATTATTAATTCATTTTCTTTTATATGTCCACTATAGACTCTGGCCACAAGTTATTACCCAAAGGGCTTCAATGTCAAAATCTTTTCACTTCCAAGTTTCAATGATATCACTTTTATTAAGACTGATTCCAAGGAATGGAAGAAGCTTTCAAATTACAATTTTGTAAACTCCTTTAAATTAGTCACATTCTTCATGGCACCCATGAAATGTGTATCAGATTGAGGAAGAGTAAAATCAAAGATGGCAGTTAAGCTTGCTCTCACAAAGTATTTATATTACAAAACCACTCTAGTTTATAGTAACTGGGAGTAAGAATGAAATAAGTAATACAAAAAAATATCTGTAAGCACATCTGGGGCATCATCAGAATGAGTATATTGGTTCTTTACTCTTACAAACTTGGTATCTCAGAAAGCTGGTTTTAAGGAATTTTTTTGTGAAGGACATCACAGCTGTTTTAGTGCCATTTACTTTCCTTGTTTTATTTGGATGTAGGAGGAAATTATTTAGAAGTAGTAATTTAATGCTATTTCAGTTGGCATTTAATTGGGTTTATATGTTGAAAGATACACAGAACTAGATATTTAATGATAGGTTTTATAATGGTAAAATATACTATGGGAACAATCTTGTGAACTTTGCGATGTGCTTTCTTACGTGAATAGCTTCCAAGGTGTGAAACTCTAAAATTTTCCTCCCCTTTTATTCAACTATTTATTTAACCCTTCCATTATCCTCTGAACAGCACAGGTAACTGTACCCTTGGGTATTTATTCATTCTTGGTAAAATATAACTTCATCCTGTCGGAGACATGTCACATAAGTTCCTCTGGAACTTGCTTAGGTAAATAGAAACATTTAGACATATTTATTTAGTTGCTTAATATCTACTTTTGATGGCAATATTTCTTTTTTATTGTGGTAAAAATACATGAAATTTACCATTTTAACCATTTTTAAGTGTACAGTTCAATAGTGTTAAGTATTTTCATATTGTTGTGGAATAAATCTCAGGCCCTTTTCATCTTGCAAATCTGAAACTCTGTATACAGTAAACAGCTTCGCCCTTCACCCTGGTTACCACAACTCAACTTTCTGTTTCAGTGAATATGACTATGTTAGATACCTTATGTAAGTGGAGCCATATAATATTTGATCATTGTGGAATTACTAAGCATGATGTCCTCAAGTTTTATTCATTTTGTAGCATGTGACAGGATTTCAGCTTTTAGAGGCGGAATCATATTCCATTGTATGGATGATAGAGCATTTTGTTGATCTAGTCATTCGTCAATGGACGTTTGGATTGTTTCCACCTCGAGGCTATTGTGAATAGTGCTGGTATGAACATGGATGTGTAAATACATTATTGAGACACTGCTTTCAATTAATTTGGATATATACCCAGAACTGGGATTTCTGGATCGTATGGTAGTTCTAGTCTTAATTTTTTGAGGAGCCTCCGGACTGTTTTCCATAGTGGTTGTACCAATTTACATTCCCCAAAATAATGCACGTGGTTTCCCTTTCTCCACATCCTTGTCAACACTTGATATCTCTTTTCAATGACAGCCATTCTGACAGATATGAGGTGATATCTCATTGTGGTTTTGATTTGCATTTCCCTGATGTCTAGTGATGTTGAGCATATTTTCATGTGTCTGCTCTTCATTTGTATGTCTTTTTGGAAAATGTCCATTCAAGTTCTCTGCCCATATAAAATCAGTTTTCTTTTCTTTTTAAAATTTATTTTTAGGTAAAGGGGAAGGGAGGGAGAAAGAGAGGGAGAGAAACATCAATGTGTTGTTGCCTCTCTCGTGCCCCCTACTGGTGACCTGCCCCACACCCCAGCCGTGTGCCCTGACTGGTAACTGAACTGATGACCCTTTGGTTTGCAGGCTGGTGCTCAATCCACTGAGCCACACCAGCCAGGGCAGTTTTCTTTTCTATAGAATTGTTTGAGTTTCTTATACATCTTGGCTATTAAGCCCTTTTCAGACAGATGGTTTGCAAATTTTTGTGTCATTTCATAGGTTAAGTTTTCATTTTGCTGATTGTTTCTTTTTCTGTGCTGAAGTTTTTTGGTTTAATGTAGACCCTCTTGCTTATATTTGCTTTTGTTCCGTGTGTTTTGGTGTCATATCCAAAGAATTATTGCAAAGACCGATGTCAAGGAGCATTTTTCCTACTTTTTCTTGTAGGAGTTTCATGGTTTCAGCCCTTACATTTAAATCTTTAGTCCATTTTGAGTTAACATTTAGTGACTGGTGTCTAATTAGGTTTCTAATTCATTCTTTTGTATGTGACTATTCCAACACCATCTATTGAAGAGTATATTGTTTTCCCCTTGAATATTCTTGGCCTCTTTGTCAAGTATTAGTTGGCTTTATACGTGTGGGTTTATTTCTCGGCTCTCAGCTCTGCTCTGTTGGTCTATGTGTCTGTTTTTATGTCAGTACCTTAGTGTATTGATTACTATAGTTTGTAATATAGTTTGAAATCAGGGAACATATGCCTCCAGCTTTCTTCTTTTTCTTAAGATTGCTTTGGCAGTTTGGGGTCTTTTGTGGTTTCATACAATTTCATGTTTCTTTTCTCACTAGGAGAGTGTCTACATTCTGAGCTGCCAGGTTTAAGGGGGAGGGGCGCTGTGTATAATGTGAATCTACTTTTCCTACCCTCTTTAATGCATCTTCACTTATTTTTGTACTTCACTCAGGTGCTATAATCCCTTACCTGGAATTATTGGTTCTCATGAAGGTATTTTCATGTGTAGCTGGTTTTCAAGTGGATGTTTCTTGGGACCACTGGTCAAAGGGGATGAGTATTAAAAATTCTTATGTTGCCATTTTGCTGATATTACTTCCTGTCACAAAGCATTTCCCTTACGTTTTCTTCCAGAAAGTATATAGTTAGGTTCTTATGGTTTGATTTTTAATTCATGTTCAGTTAATTTTTGTAGGTGGTGTAATATAAGGGTTTAACTTTATTGTTTTGCATGTGGATGTCTAGTTTTCCTAGTACTATTTGTTGAAGAGACTACCCTTTGCATTCAGTGGTCTTGGCACCCTCGTTGAGGATCATTTACCAAATATATGAGGGTTTATTTCTGGGCTCTCTTTTGTAATCCATTGGTCTATTTGTCTTTTTGTAGCTATCACACTGTTTTGATTACTGTGGCTTTGCAATGTGTCTTGAAATAGAATCCTCCAACTTTGTACTTTTTCAAAATTATTTGGGTTACTTGGTATCCCTAGAGATTTTATATGGATTTTAGGATGAATTCTTATATTTCTGCAAAAAAATTGCCATTGGTATTTTGATAGGGATTGCATTGGCTTTGTAGATCTCTTTGGGTAGCGTGAACATCGTAACAATATTAAGTCTCCTACCCCATAGACATGTGATGTCTTTCCATTCATTTGCATCTTCCTTAACTTCTTTCATCAATGCTTTGTAGTTTTCAGTGTAAAAGTCTTTACTTCTCTGATTATATTTATTACTAAGTGTTTTTATGCTATTGTAAATGAAATTGTTTTCTTAATTTTCTTTTCAGAGCATTCATTGTTGGTATATAGAAATGCAACTAATTTTTGTATGTTGCTTTGGTATTTTGTAACTTTGGTGGATTGCTTATTCAAACAATATTATTCTTCTGGAATATTTTAGGATTTTCCATATAAGATCATATCATCTGACAACAGAGATAATTTTACTTTCTCCTTT
>VMDR010030459.1:0-12356 GCA_007922815.1 Macrotus californicus
AAAAAAATACAATAAAAAATAAACTATTTTTTAAAAGCAGCTAGAGAAAAAGCACACATTTTGTACAGAAGCATAGTATTACAAAACTGCTGACTTCCCATCAGAAATACTGAAGGTCATGAGGCAATGGGATGACATGTTTAAATCAATGCAAGGATAATACTGACAACCAAGATTTTTATAGTCAGTGAAATTATTCTAAATATACAAAGACAAAACCAAGACATTTTCAGAAAAACCAAAATCCAGAGAATTTGTACCTAGGATATTTACTGTGTAAAATATTCTGAAAAAAGTTCTTCTGGCCGAAGGGCAAGAATACCAGATAGAAATTTGAATAGATCAACAAAAATAAGTGAGGAGCACTAAACATAATAAATACTGCATAAATATGATGGTGAGTTTTTCTGTCCTTTTTTATTTTCTGCAGAAATATGTGACTTTAAACAAAAACAACTGTAACATTTTGTTGTGGTATTAATGGTAAACATAGATTTAAAAAATGTATGTACCAGGTGTGGGCAAAAGTAGGTCTACAGCTGTAATACATGAAACACAGTTTATTCTTATGTTATTGTTTATTAATTATTGTGTTATTTTCCATATGAACTGTAAACCAGCTTTTTCCACCCCTGTGTGTATGTGATACATATTATGTATGCACATAAAATATGTTTATAATAACACAATGTATCATGAAACCTTACTGTTGTTGCAAGTTCCCTATACTTCAAGTAAAGCAGTAAAAAGTTAACTGTGTAAAAAGTTAAAGGTGCATACAGTAATCACAAGATAAATGCTGAACAATCAGTTAAGTAAATGAAAAGAGATATTTGAACAGTCATTAGTTGAAGTAAAACTGAAAATTGAAAACTGTCTAGCTCAAAACAAGGCAAAAAAGGTAGAAGAATGAAACAACAGCTGGAACAAAGAGTACCATAATAGATCTTATACAACAGTAACAATAATTGTAGTAATGTAAACAGAGTAAATCTTCAAATACAAGACAGAACTTGTTAGGCTGTATAAAAACCAAGTCCCAAGTATATGCTGTGTACAAAAGACAACTTTCAAATACCAAGCCACAAATAGAGCAAAGCAAAGTCCATGGCCATGCCTAACTTTACAACAGTGCCACCCAACCATGTACTAAGACAGTAGAAAAACAAATATCTGAACACAAGCTCTCTTTCCCATTCTGCAAAGATAGCTGTGTACCATCAGTGCTAGGAAAGAGAATGGAAGAGCTTGAGTTCACTTGCACACCAGACACCCACTGTCCATGCAGCTGGACACAATGTCTAGTGAGCATATCCCCACAGTTCCTGTGTCAAACCCAGTCTCCAGAAATACCCATGCCTGGATTCTGGGTGGTATTGTCAGGAACCAGTGGGGTCCAAAATAGACTGGACAATGTTCTTCCTTCTGTAGATGCCAAAGTGATAGGCAAGCAGCCCTGCCAACCCTTTAGAATCCAGCATTAGTGTTTGTAACTCCCCTAAGCATTTGAGGGAAGGACTTAGGCTGGCAAAAAATGTGTGGGTTCAATGTTGGAGCTTTAAGAGAATTCTTATATAAATCATCTCTTCCATGTCTGGTATCTCAGAGAAAGAAACTACGTCAGTTATTTTAGTAGAAATAATTTAATAAAAGGAATATATGTGAAAGAATTGATAACTAGATATCTAAAAATGCAAAGAGACGTAGTAAGGTATCAGAGATAGCATATATAGGAAGAGTGGCTATCTCTGGAACTGTGGGAACAAAATTAAAAGATGGAAATAAAAATTTAAGTGTGTGGACAGGTTCCCATGAATGGACTAGGGTCTCATAGATCTTCAGACCTCTGACGGTGGGGGCACCCTCTGCTTGGGTGTGTTTGTAGCACTGAGGAAGGGGCTATGAGGCCAGTTCTTTCAATGTTAGAAAAATCAAATTCAGCTGCTACTGCGGATACACACAGCTGCTTCCGAGGTAAAGAAGGGAACATGAGGTGACCCACCAGAAGCCCACAGGAAGCAGAGAGGAAGGAGAAAGCCCTTTTGCCTTGCAGTCTGACTCCAGCACTCCCTGTGGACAGAACCTACCATAAAGCCTGGCTGCAAAGCAGAAATGACAGACAGGTATACAGGCTCCCAGGCCCAACATCACAAACCTGAGTGCAGAAGAGTGAGTTTAGAGTCAAGATATGATAGTTTAATATGTGATCCACTGGGCTATGGCAAGGCCCACAGCGAGTGACTGCTGGGTGGGTTCCCCCAGCAGAGAACTTGATGATAAAAATTGGACAGAAGAAATTCCTAGAATATCTGGGAGCAAATTAAATCAACAGTGACTGAGTCCAAGTGAGTGTGCCAGGACCACAAAAGGGAAGCCTGAACACATATTAGGATAAGAGGGGTTGTGAAGCGGTGTTGGGAGATAAAACTTCAGGAGCCTGGGAAATATGGAAGCAGAGCAAGGCATGGGGAGCACAGATGATAATGACCGAGGAGGCACAGAAATGTGCAGGGCCTAAGTATCTGAACTCCCTGAGGTATGACTGCACGCTGGTGGGAAGGTTAAAGACATGGTTTAGATAGGGTGTTATAAATTGAGCCAAAGAGTAATAGCACTTACTCCTGTATTTATTTGTCAGCCCTATTTTGTGTTTTAAAGGACAAGAGACATAAATAAATGTGTGCATACATGTAAGTGCACACACACATGGATGTGTATCCCAGAATATTGTTCCATTAATTGTAACATTAATGCATGGGCAATAAGATATGTAGTTATGATGACTGGTGACCAGAACTGGGTCTTAATGGAGAAGGTGATTGTTATTCATGATTTCCAAGTGGCTAATTAGATCCCGAGGATTTGCATTAAACCAAGTCATTCCCCTTCCATGCCTGCTGGCCATGATCGATGGAAATGTCAAGTCCCATGAGATCTTTGAGCTCACATTCTCTTTTTACTGGAATTGGGGCATTCACCGCCCCCCCCCCATTTCTGCTCTGAGTCTTATTTCCACAAGTAGCGCTTATGATGCATCTATGGACTTGATCTTGCATTCCTGAGTTCTTTTAAAGGGCATTGTCAGCTCAAAACACAGTTTCAAAAGCAGATATTCTTCTTGTATTCAGAGAAAAAAATAGGGACAAGTGAAGGCAGGTGACTCTGAATATGAAATGAAAGATTTAACAGAACCATGGCTTTTCAAGACAGAAGGAACATTAGGGATTAGTGAGGTCCAGTGTTCTCAAACTCCATTTTACACAGAAAAATTCCTTACATTAGGTTTTAGAACTGGTAATAACTTATTAAATGAATGAATGAATGAATGAATGAATGAACACGGCAGAATATGTGGTGGAAGACTTTTCAGGTAGAAGAAATTACAGGATAAAAGATATAGGAGTCATGACAGTGCAGGGTTTTCTGGGATCCAAAATGATGGACAGCTAAATACAAAAGAAGAAGAGGGAGAGAGAGAGGGAGAGGGAGACAGACATGGAGAGGAAGAGGATAAATTCATTTCCTACATGTCAACATAATCCTATGGCTAATGGTTGGAGAGCTGGTACCATGTTTCAAATAAAGGAGATATACAATAATATTTGAGTTTTCCTAATATTAGATCAGAAGCTGTACCAAAAAAGGAGGGTGCTATTTTTGCAACAATCAAAATGAGAAATGACATAGTCTATATTAATGTTGTACTGGGTAATTGGGAACAGGAAGAACAAATTCAAGAGACATTTAGTAGATAGTTCTAAGTGACTGAGTGGAGAGAGGACAGACAGAGATGTGGGAGAGTCTGAGATGACCCCCAGGCTCCAGCTTGTCCCACTGAGCTAACAGTGGTCTTCCCTGAACTAAGGAGCCCAGGAGAAGCAGAGGTACAATTACTATGTTTGTTCTGAGACATGTTAAGTTAGGCTCAAGACAGGAACATTGCAGGCAAAACTAAAAAGTACAAAGACCAAGATAAAAATACTAATAAATTTCTGAATGAGACAGCTATCTAAACAGATTGAGTGGGCAAGAAGATGTCAAGTACAGGCAGCAGCAAGGGTGACCACCTACATTTCAGACAAATCCAGTAAAGCCAGCAGAGATTAGTGAGAGGCAAGGCCTAGGAACAAGGGAACATCTCAGTGGGTGGGGACCACTTTCCACAGAATTGCACTAATGGCCTGGGCCTTTCTCCCATTCATCCCTATACATGGTCTTAAAGACACAGCAGTTCCTACCCAGCTCTGGCAGAAGGTCTACACAAAGCTCGGCGTTACCTATTCCAGTGCCTCTGCATGCCACTTCCAAGGAAGCACATGACCATTGAGCTGGAAAAGGATGCCATCATCCCAAGGGAGACGGAGCTGTGTGGGTAGTGACTTTGGCGAGCGGTCCAGCCTCGGAGAGGGAGTGTGAGTCACCGCCCGCACACACGGAGTGGCTCTCCTCGACTGCCTGCCAAGGAAGGGATGGTTCCCAACCAAATCAGTCTGTGGCTGCCAAAAGCTCTTGTGAGGGCCCGGTTTTCCAGCAGGAAACGTAACCTGAATTGGAAAACATGAGTGTAAGCTGGGAAACAAACAGCTCAAAATATCCGTGTCCTGAAATGAACTGTAAGCCACTCTGTCTCCAAAACGGAATCCACTTAGTCAAAGGAGGGTCAGGGGAGCCAGCAGAAGGGAGGCAGCGAGGAAGGAAAGACCAGTTGATGGCAGGAAGAAAAGAAAGAAGGAAATCCGGGACAAAAGGAACATTGAGCCTTTGCCATGTGCCAAGATCTGTGCCGGGAGTCCCACACTCACTAACTTGTGGAGCCTCTCAACAACATTCTGATGCGTGGAGAAGCTGGAGGTCTGAGATTAACTGACTTGCCCAAGGTCACACAATCAGAATGCAGCTGCACGGGAATTTCAACTCCTATTCAATGACTCCGAAGTTTATTTGCTTTTACCAGCTTCTTTTGCACCAGAAAGGAGGAAGTGTGGTTGGAAACTGATGGGGAGAAGACTTCCTGAGTCTCTATTCGATCTTTCTGAAAGATTGAGGGTTTGGAAGTGGCCACAAACAGAGAATTCCTAGTCCCTGAGTTGGACTTATAGAGAGTAGCTTGAGTAATTAACAGAAAGCCTATAAAATCACTGTTCTTTCCTAGAAAACCTTCCCTTCTTGTCTCTCCCCGACCTTTTTCCCTGGCTATTCCCTGCCCTCCGAGGCCCTACTTGAAACATTTGTATATGCGCTTTCACACATGGCGCTTATACATGAAACTCTACAGGGTCAGAGGACTTGAGCAATTTATCAAGCCACCTGACTGGAAAGTGACAGGATTGAAATTTAAACCCAGGTCTTCCAACTCTTCGCTGTGAGCAATTTCTACTGCATAATAACTGTCTCTCTAACATGTGCCCATAACAATGAGATGCAAGATCCACACTGACCGTTAATTTGTCAATTCCAGCTGCTGGGATACTTGAGTGATCACTAATCCATCAGTAACTTCACAGGCTCAGAAGACTAGGTCAGTGTCAATGGGGAAATGATTATTAAAGTATGTTAAAAATTGTAAAGCAATATACAAGTGAAAGCAATCATGATCATTTTAATAAGGGATTCTTTTTGCCTGGTACCCAAAACTATAGTTATTACTTCAAGGATGGCCACTGAAAAAATATTGCAAAGATAGGGTATTCAGTTATTCATTTAAGAAATTATTGCCTTTTTAAAAGCCTGGTTAAATGTTAAGTGAGTTTAATGTCCAAAGTCACAAATCTAGAAGCTGGTGAAGCAGAAATACAAACTCCAGCAATTGGTCCTCAGAAACTACAATTAAAACCACTTCTACACACACACACACACACACACACACACACACAACCACTTCTCAACAATCCAATGAAGTAGGTGACATCATTATACATTATATGGCAGAAGTGGGTTTATAGTTGTGAGTACAAAACATGGAGTTTATTCTTGCACTGTTATTTATTAGTTTTTGTACTGTTTTCCATACAAAAACTGTAAACCTACTTTTGCCTCATCCTGTACATGTCTATATTTTCTGAATAAGGTGAAAAGGAGTTACCTTCCTTGCGCAAAGACTCACAACCGGAAAGCAATGAAGCTGAGGTTCACGTTCAGGTTGTCTGACCCTGGAGATGCTGGAATTAAGCACAATGCTACTGCTGCTGCCTTATATGGAAGATAAAGACTGAAAACTATAGGACCAGTTCCTCTTTGTAATTTGTAAAACAGCAGAGAATGGAAAGGTGTTCACATTCTTACCTATGACAGTTATCTGTTCCTTAAATCCATCCCTCATATCAGTCACCATGCAAAACACCTTAATTAAGGGCCACCATGCCGCTCTTAGACAGCTCCTACGTGCCTACCTGCAGCCTCTCCTTTCTACAACCAGTCTCCCATCGTGCCCTAGAAGGAATCCTTTTGAAACATGGATCCTGTCATGTCATCCCCCCACCTGAAGCCTCTCACTAGCTCCCTGATTTCTTTAGGAAAATGTCCATGGATTCCAGTGTCATGTTCCCAGCCTCTTCTCTGTCATGTGGCCATCTCTTTGGTCTTGTCCTATGTGCTTCTCCACCACCCCTCACAATCTCTGCCTCTGCCACACTGGACCACTTCCAGTTCTGGGACTAGACAATGCTGTTTCCTGCCTCTGTGTCTCCACTCACGACACTCTCCCTGGTTGGAATACTTTCTGTCCCCTTATGTATGTCGGGGGAACTTCCCAACCAGCACACCCCTTCTTTAAGATCCCTTCTTTCCACCACCCTTGGAGTTGCAGGCCCTCCTGGAGCTGCTGTTGTACTAATTGTGTACCTCTGTCATTCTGCATGCTGCTGCATCTGTCTCCATGACCAAACTGGGGCAACCAGAGGGTGGAGATCCCATCTTTACCATCTTTGGGGTCTCAGAGCCTCACCTAAGAGTTTGATAAGTGCTTGTCAAAATGACTTCAGCTGACTTCTCTGTTCTTCCTTATTAGTCCTCAAGCAAGATAATAAACTGCCTGCTCAGGTAGAGACAGTGTGTTTTCCCTTACTGCTTTCTCACTAACTCCCCTTCTCTCTCTCCAGGTCCTCTCCTCCCCTCTGATACACTCTAAAGAGATGAGAAAGCAAGAGGCTGAACCAAAAAGTAAACTCAAAAGCCCTATCCAAATGCCAGTTTGTGCTATTTCTTCTATGTCCGTAAGAGAGAGACAGAGGAGATGGGAGAGGGTGGAGGGCATACAGCTGGCTGTGGGTAAGTGTCCCCACTGGGTAGGATCTCACACTGTGTTTAATGGCAAGCCTACTTTGGGGGACGATGAGGAGAGGGAGCAATAGATTGACTGCTGTGTATACCAATTTCAAATTGCTAGCTATACCCTCAGCTAACACTAGTGTTTCATGTTGCAAATCCAGCGTTACCACATGAAATAGTCAGCAAGTACACCTCTGCCAGAGATGGAGTAATTTGTTATCGGCTGGAGTGAGAAACTGGCACAGTTAGCTCACAGAGATGCTTTTATTCAGATGTGCATCCCTTCCCAGATTAACCATGACTGTTCCGGATCTCCTTGGAGACAAGTACTCTGAGCAATAGCTACTTGGCCAGTGCTACTGCATTTTTGAAGGGGGATTCCTATCGGCTATCCGAACAGTTTCTGATTTTCCCATCTTAGCTGTTACATGATGGTGGCATGGTGGTGGGCGGGGCTTCATTTGGAGAGGAGTAGGATTCAGAGACAGTCGGAAAAGACGGGTCTCTGTCTCCACTCTTCTCTTCTTTCCATAGCTCCTTCAGTGTGTTTTGCTAAAACAATCTGAACATGTCCACCCCGTTTAAATTTCTTCAATGATCCCTATTGTATTCAGGTTGAAGTTCAAGCTTTGTAGACTAGCAGGCATGTTCTCTGTGTAGTCTGCTCCTAAATACTTGCCCACCAGCAAGTGTTGTCTCTGACTTTTGGATCCTTTGCCACCAAACTATTTGTGAGTTTCTGCATGTATTGTTTTTGTCTCCATGCCTTTGCTCAAGCAGTTGCTTCTGCTTGGAGTGCCCTTTCCTTCACCCCTCATCTCTCACCCACCTTGCTTAGTGAGCTCCTACTTATCATTTAAGACCTACCTAAAGCTTCAACTCCTCCAGCTTCTTCTAACCCTCTTGATTAATTCCCTTTAGGCTCCCCAAATCCTTTTACATTTCTTCTACATGTGTTACAGCGGTGCAGGGAAGCCAAGGAGCGCAGTGCTCAAGAGCAGAGGAAATACCACGGAGAGTGGTGGGAGTGGTTTGCCCTGAGTGCGTTGTATGCAGAGCATGTAAAATTGGTAAAAAATGCACAAAAAGTTTTGTGTATCTCAATTCTAAACAATCTCAATGATAAAAAAAACTTTTCCTTTCAAGGGCAGCTCTTCCCACTTCCATCTCTGGTTACAAGTTCTGGAGTGAAAATACTTAGCTCCATCGTTTAACATCATCACATCATCTGTGACCTTGGGCACATTCCTCATCTTTCTTTCCTGCAGTTCTCTCCTCTGCAAAATGGGGACAAGAAAATCATCGTCCTGGTTAGTTTGTGTGATAATTGGATGAGACAATGCATGTAAAGCACTTAGGACAATAACTGGGATTAAGTAATTGTTCCATAAATATGACCTATGTGCTGATGAGTCCCTCGGGTTAAAGCTCTCTCACTAGCTTAAAGCTCTTTGGATTCTATCTTACTCACTACCGCATATACTCTGCCTAGCATAATAAGCATTTGTTGCATGAGTAAATGGGTTTCATTCATCTCTGTGGGCTAAGTGCATTGCAGACTATATGAAATGGAAATAGGTGCTCAATAAATGTTTGTTGAATGAATGGGTAATTGTATATAAGAATAGCTCATTAGAGAAGAAGAAACTTGCAAAAGGAGTTGGATGTGGCCCTAAAGAGACACAGAAATAGGGATAGAAGGGATAGAGAAAGTCAATGGTGAGAGTGAGAGATACAGAGTTACCTCTCCTTGAACTATTTCGGAAGATCAGGCCTATTGAAATGTAGGTCTCTGAAAACTAGAGCGCCATACCAGCCCATTATGTGGCTTGTAGAGCCCTAGAGGGGGGAGAGGAGAATTCAGGACATCCTGGGCCAGGGAAAATGGCAGCGGTGAGAGGTTTCTCAAGAGGAAGATTTTCCCATAGTCCAGGCCCTACATTAAGACCAGAAACAAGGCTATGAAGAGGGAAATGGCGATCTTCCTGCTTCTTATTCCAGTCACTGTGTTAGGTTTTTTTTATTTGGCCGACAAAGTTCATTACCATTACAATTCTTTGCATCTAGTGCTTGAAGGATATATGACTAAGATATGAGCAGCATATGGATTACTCTCGGATTTTCCAGGGTATGACACCCATGAAGCCCAGTGACATATTCATAAAATTCTAGACTGGAGCCATTAACAGGAGAGATGAAGATTTTACACTCAAGAATAACTCAACGCCATTTAGAATTTCCTTCCACAATATCACCTCATTAATTCTTAGCCTTAATAGGTAGGAAGAATGGGCCATGTCTGGGTTCTGGGAAAACTTTGCGAGGTCAGCTTTGCTAGATCATGTGTCATCAACAGGATTCCCAAGGACTGTATCAACTGAATTCAAAGAGTCAATGTAAAAAAAAGTCCAAAGCTTAATTGACATTTATATAAGACAGAAAAAAGCCTGTTCAAGCAGTCACAGTAATTCCAACTGTGATCCTGATGTTTCCAACCAGTGACCCAAGTTCTGCCTCTAGAGGCCGAGGGTAGTAATTTACAGAGTGTGCATCACAGCCCACCAGTGAGGTGGTGATAGCTCTCATGTGCTTTCACCCCAACCCTCTAAGGCTTTCCGTTTCTAGAGGTAAATACACCCAGTTCTTTCAGTTAGTTCTCACAGAACTTGGTTTTCTGTCTCCTCTTGCCATTTAAATCAGTAAAGAAGTAGCTTCTGTAATGCATTGAACTACCATTATCATCAAAATGCTCCATATTTAAAATATGAAGAATCATGAGATATTTGTCTGATCACCATTCAATGAAATACTTTCCCCCGTAGTCATTTTGTATGAACCTCACCTGCTAATAAGAGGTCACTATCTTCCAAAGCACTCATTGGAAAGAATGAGCAGATGAAGTGTTGGTTCTCCTGCTGTTACAGAGAAACCTCAAATAACAGTGCCTTTAAAAACGCAGTGGTTTATTTTTCTGAGTAGATGGTCCAAGTCTGATAGGGCAGCTCTATAATCATGATGGACCCAAATCTATCTTTCACTCTGCTACCTTCTAAATGCAACTTCCATCTCATGGTAAAAGTGACTTTTCTAGCTCCTATTGTCACACGAGTTTACATCTCCATTAGCAAGACAGAGAAAGGGGGAAGGGAGAAAGCACACCCCTTCCTTTTGAGGGTAATACCAGAAGTTATACACATCACTCCTGCTCAATTCCAATTGATCAGAACTCAGTTACATTCCACACATGGCTAAAAGAAAGCCTTTATTCTAGACTACCACAGGCTTATAAAACAAAACAAAACAAAACAAAACAAAACAACAAAGGTTCTACTACCATAAAAAAACAAGAAAGACAGACAATGGATATTGGAGGACAATTGGCAGCTTCTGCCATACGTGGTTCAAAACTCTTCCCCATATTTAGACAAAATTGCCTTTCTGTTGTTTTTACAACTGAAAACAATTTGTTCTCTGCAGGTAAAATAAATAAACTTAACTTCTTCAGAAAATTAAATACAATTGTCATGGAGCTTCCTCTTACTATATATTTACGTTGCCAAGAAGAGCAAGCCCCCATTTCTTCATTTCTTCTCCAGTGAAGTTTCTGCACACTCCTGTGTCCTCGTCACTTTTCTCTTGTCTCCTTTCCACTCTTTATCTCATCAGCTGAGAGTTCGTGTGCTATGCCTCAAGATCACATTGAGCAATCACACTTCACAAATATGTCTTTATTACTGATATTTTTTCCAGAACTATGCTTGGCATTGACAATAACTCAAAGAAGACATGACTTTTAACCTCAAGGAGCTCAAAGTCTAGGGCCATATTAGACAACTCACTCATAATGACCTCACAGTCAACTCAACCTTCCTACGCATTCTTCACAAGAACCACAATTAAGTGATGCCTATACCATTTAGAATGTAAATAATTAACTGTTGTATTTAACTTGATGTCCAGCTATGCTGTACCTCATTTTGGTTTTCAGCCTATTATTGGAAGCTTGATTCTGTCCTTGAATATTATGTCACCACTTCCAATTTTATGGGTTTTGAATTTTTTCCTTGATAGATATGCTCAGAGAAATGGCTAATACAAGTGATTTTCTGGAACCCTGGTATGATTTAAGTATAGTATCCATTACTTAGAAGAAGGTAGAAGAAACTACACATGTTTCTTTAAATCATGATTTCTTTTTCTCTTTGCATTCTTCCTGTTTTCTTTTGTTAAAGATGCTGGAATATGGTCCTGACAGTAGGAATGGCTATGCAGGTAATTAGCCAACACCAACTGAATGCAGCCCAGTAGGTTCCAAAGCCCACTGGCAAGCTAGTACCAGTGATACTCCATATTAGTAGCTGATAATGTTGGCACAACTGTGGGAATTACATGAACTCATTCTGTTTTGTGAGTTTAATCATCATCAACAGAGGCTTCCCCCATGCTCCACCTCCTCTTCTGAAAAGAAATGCAAATGAATGTGATTTATAGCTTGGAAAGTTTTCTTTTTTTTTCTTTTATTGATTGATTTTTATTTATTTTAAACTATGTCCAAATTTTATTTATTTTTTTAAATATATTTTATTGATTACGCTATTACAACTGTCCTATTTTCCCCCCTTTATTCCCCTCCGTCTAGCACACCCCTTCCCACCCACATCCTCCCTCTTCAGTTCATGTCCATGGGTCATATATATAAGTTCTTTGGCTTCTACATTTCCTATACTATTCTTAACCTCCCCCTGTCTATCTTCTACCTACCATTTATGCTTCTTATTCCCTGTACCTTTTCCCCCTTTTTCCCCACCCACTGCCCTGATGATAACACTCCTGTGATCTCCATTTCTGTGATTCTGTTCCTGTTCTAGTTGTTTGATTAGTTTTTGTTTTTGGTTCAGTTGTTAATAACTGTGAGTTTGTTGTCATTTTACTGTTCATATTTTTGATCTTCTTTTTCTTAGATAAGTCCCTTTAACATTTCATATAATAAGGGCTTGGTGATGATGAACTCCTTGAACTTGACCTTATCTGGGAAGCACTTTATCTGCCCTTCCATTCTAAATGATAGCTTTGCTGGATAGAGTAATCTT
>VMDR010030460.1:0-12373 GCA_007922815.1 Macrotus californicus
AAAAAAGAAAAAGAGAGAAAAGGGTAAAGCAAATGTCATAAAATGTCAGAATATTTGTGAAGGGCAGTCCTAAATTTTTGTACTATTTCTGTAATTTTCAAATTATATCCAAATATTTGAAAAGGCAATAGATTCACAAATATGTAAATATACATTTTTCCATTGCTCTTCAATACAATTAATTAATTAATCAGCATTGGTCAATCCCAATTAAATACCCTATGAAGTGAGAAAACTATATAATATTTTTATAGATATTTACTAATTGCCCCCGATATTAAACTGAAGAGTGGAATTTTGGTTTGCCCCAATTTAGGCAGCACCCTAGATTTTGGCTTTTTTCTACTTCTGGAGTGAAGGGACTTTGTATAAATGAGTAGGGTTGGTCTTTCTTCAGAAACCCTGTCTGCTAAAGCCCCATGGTTTTTACCAGAGGCATCCAGAGCATGAGCTGCTATCTGTCTCTAGCCATTGCTAGAATATGTACAGAAGCAAAAATTTTGAAGGTCCAACACTTTAGTAAATTATAATCTGTGTATAGTTAGTGCCTGCTCTACTAATACTCCCAAATTTTTATGTTGTTGATGTATTGGGAACTTGAGAGGATATTGAAGTTGTACTCAGATTCATCCCCACGTTGGAAACAAATCGTGGGTGTGCACCATGAAATCCTGAGACTTTTTCAATCCCAAACTACAAAAGCCACATGAGGAGAGGTAGTCACAGCAAAAGGAGAAAAAAAATTGATCAGCATGCAATTACACTTTAATGAAAAGATATTCTCTTATTTGGGGTTGAGCATGTGTCCACACCTGCAGAAAGTGGCCAGCAGCAGAGCAGTTTGGTGGTTCACCACCAAAACTCTGGGTTCCAGTGTCGATTCTGCACAGAATCTCTGACTCCAGCAGACAACCTAGAGAAGCACAGTGTCACCCTTGTTGTTGCGGCCTCAGGGTTCTAAATACACAAGAGACACAATCAAACCAGCTGCTTTCTGATCTCATGTGCTAAAAACAATTACATGCAAAAGAAGCGGACTCTTGAATATGTAAGCAGTTAAGTGCGGGATAACACACGAAGCTCTTTCATTCAACGGAACCGCTTGTGGCAGTCTCACACAAGTGGTTCTCTCTCCCCTGCAATCTTATTAACATTATTCCCATGAAACAAGCAAAGAGCTAAAGCGAAAGCATTTTAATTAACTCAGGTTTAATACATTTTCCTTATCTGCCGTTGCTGAAGATACCAGATGATCAGAGCTGCTCTATATACTCAAAATATTTTAGGTGATCAAAGGAAGGAGACCACAGGAAATTCAATGCTAAAGATTCATTTAGTTCTAGTTAAGCCACATGCATGAGCAGAGACCATGTATCTTTCAAATATGTTAAAATTTCTGTTTTCCTACTTAAATCTAATACCGCCCTAGTTTAATAAAGGAGACAGTGCACCTGGTGGACCTCCGTGTTTCTTCCAGCCTTAAATCTGACTAATGGGGAATCAGGAGATTTCTCATGGTACATTGGGTAATAATTTTAATAGAATTTCAAGGTGTGTGCATGTGTGTGTGTTTAATTTGATTGAATCCCAAAAAATTATTTTTAATTTTGAGGTACGCTTGCTTACTTAATATATATGAGAAAAGAAGTATTGCTTAGTATACTTTTCAACTGGCTTTTTATATTGTCAGAACATTATTCAATCCATAAAGAAACATTTAGCAGGTACTTACCATTGGAAAAAAAATGGTTTTCAAAGTGTATTGGAAATAACACAAGATCTTTTTTTGATGCTGCCTCAAGAAAATCTGTTTAGCTGCCCATAATACCCACACATAGAAATATCTCCTTTAGTTTAAGATATTTTGGTTTCTAGAGAAAGGTTGAATATGTGTATATAATCATGGCAGCTGATATGGCACTAATACACACGTTTTATTTTATCCGCGGTACATGTATAAATTCAGTCTATACTCTAGAGAGAAGACCAAATAAACGACCAAATCCTTGACTTCAAAGTCTTGAGATGAGACACATCATCTTTTTATTGCCCTCACCCTTGCCTGCCAGCACCTTACACAATGGCTGGACCTTACTTTGTCCTCAGTGACTGTGAGATGGATTCGAATATACGATTTAGGGTGGGAGAATAAATATTTGGAGATGTGCAAAGCAAGTTCTCCTGGCATTTGAAAGTATCAGTACTTCAAGTCTTGAAGAAAGGGGAATCTTGGAGCTAATGTTGCAGAACAGAATTCGTCCACCCAGCACTGGCAGAGCCAACACGGAACACCAGGAACTGCAGTGGATGCGAAAGACTGGCAATCTTACTATGAGTGGAACCACTCAGGAAGCTAGTGCTTAAAATCCTGAACTCCCAGATCCAGGGTTTGGGTGGGTTTCTGAAGGGTGTAGATGGGAACAGGCACGTGGAAGTGTTAGTGGGACAAGTCTTATGGGAGGACCTTGGAGCTTGGCCATCTGTGGTAAAGGGGTGTCAACACTGGATCTTCCTGGACAACAGGACTCTTAGCTTCTGAAAGGGACTCAGTGATTTAGTCTTTTTCTTCCATGTATGTGTTTATGTGTGTGGCAAGGGAGGGGACAAGGGCGAGACCTTGGTTCAAGGTGCAGCTGGAAGTCACAGTTGTCTCTTCCATGCGTGCTTTGGCTGCATGACTTGTGATTTTGGTTTGTTGTCTCTGAAAAGCAAGTCAGTATCTCATTAAATAGGATAGGGCTCTATTGAGCTCACTCTGCGGTCACTCTAATATGCAAAGGGTAAGTGGAATTTGATAATATGATTTGATCATATGAATTTTGTCAATACCATCTGGGGTCAGTCAGCAGTGCAGATGGAGCCCAGCATTTATACAGTGACACCAGAGATTTGATGTCACTTCCTTCTGAGATATGCCTAAAAATGCACTCCAGGTACCCTCAGCATTTCATGATAAACTCTGAGGAATATAGCAGGTATTAATTTATCCAAACACTTTTTTTGACTGTGATATCTCTGGGTGTGAGTTCAAGTGGTTTATTGCCCACTGTGTAAAGGGATATTTCTTTTTCGTCATCTGAAACTTACTGGACAGTGTTCGTGTCATCTCATTCAGGGTTTTTACTGAATGCTCACTTTTCAGATTTTACATTAATGAGACCAGACCCAGGATAGATTTCTGAAAGATATTCATTGTTAATACACTTTATCTATTGACGCATCTGATTATTTTTAACTCTACAACCATATATGACAAAACACAACGTCCAATTCAACCAGTATTTTTTTCACTATTTTAAAAATGTATTTATGGTTTTGTTATAGAGCCTTGAAAAAGGATTTTAGCTGATTTTTAACAAGTCATGGTTCTATTTCTGTCAGGGAATATCAAGAGCTCTGGAAGTTGAGGAAGGTCACCGCTCTTGTACAGAAGCCTTTTTCCTCCATTCATAGCAGCCCCACTGCTGCTCCTTATGTTTCAACCACGAGCCCATTTTCAACTTCGTATCTTGTCAGGTTGTGAGAATTTTATGTATAATGTCATATTTTCCAGGTGAAAATTAAAGACATTTAGTTAGCCATCTAAATATTTATCTAGAATGTGTAGAAAAGTTCAGGTATTTCACAATTTCTGTACTTTATTTGATGATCAAAGTGATTGGTTTTTCCTATCTCTTCAGAGTTCAATAACAATATACTGTAGATAGTTCAAGACAGAATAAAATGTTTCTAGCACTTTAACAAAATTCTGTTCTAGAAAATATACAAGGTACAAAATATAGAGAGGATTATATGTTTTATAATGATTTGAGCATAGTTCTTCATAACATTTTGATAAAAAAGGTGGAACAAAGAATTACACAAATGTTAGGCTTTACTCAGCTGTTGCGTTTTAAATAGTCCCTACCATATTGAATTTGATTATTTAGTGAATGGCAATGAACAAGTTCCAATTGCTGATTAATTTTTTAAGTATATTTTATTAATTATGCTATTACAGTGTCCAATTTTTTCTACCCTTTATTCCCCTCTGCCCTGCACACACCCTCCCGCAGGCATCCCCCCCACCCCCCGCCCACTTTTGTTCATGTCCATGGGTTGTACATATAAGTTCTTTGGCTTCTTTGGCTTCTCAATTTCCTATACTATTCTTAACCTCTCCCTGTCTATTGTGTACCTCCCATTTATGCTTCTTATTCCCTGTACCTTTTTCCCCATTCTCTCCCCTCCCTCTCCCTACTGATAACCCTCCATGTGATCTCCATTTCTTTGATTCTGTTCCTGTTCTAGTTGATTGCTTAGTTTGTTTTTGTTTTTGTTTTAGGTTCAGTTGTCGATAGTTGTGAGCTTGTTGTCATCTCCCTGTTCATAGTTTTGATCTTCTTTTTTTTAGATAAGTCCCTTTAACATTTCATATAATAAGGGCTTGGTGATGATGAACTCCTTGAACTTGACCTTATCTGGGAAGCACTGTATTTGCCCTTCCATTCTATACGATAGCTTTGCTCGATAGAGTAATTTTGAATGTAGGTCCTTGCCTTTCATGACTTTGATTTTTGACACATATTTTAAAAGCCAATTCCATTTAAAAAGTTTTATATTCTATTCTTACTTTATTTGTATTTCTTTGCCAGTAGCTCTTAGATTAGTTTTTTATAAGAAATGTTTATAAGTAGTTTAAAATTCCATGTCCCATAATGGAAATTCTTTTAATGCTAAAAGAATTCTAAAAATTGGAAACCTTTAGTAAGGCGTGAGGGTAGAACAATAGCTGTTGAACCTGTTGAAAGAGTTAAAGAAATGAGCATTTGAGGTCAAAAATTAGTTCTCTGGTAATTGTATTTTATATTATCTGTAGCTCTATTAACTTGCAGCATGAGTAGTTATACAGTGCCTCAGTTTGAAGTCAAAATTAAAACATGCAACGTGAGGAGAGGCCGTGCTTACAGGATTAAATGTGAAAATAGTGTGACGGGAACATGACAGTTGGTCCAGAGTGATGTCTCCATGTGGAATGATGTACACTCCTTTGGTATTTCCTTCCCTTCCTCCATGTTATTTTTCTTTTGCCTCCTTTTGTTTTTTGTGGGTTTTTTTTTTTTGCCTTGTTTACCTTGTAAATACAATATTCTAAACTCATCAAAATCTAAACTACATTCTTAGACATAAAACCCAAGTTAGAGAAAGTGCTCTTGTCTGTCTCTTTTATGTACTCTGCTGACATTTTGAACATCTTAAGTGACTTTGTGTCTTTTGCCTATGGAGGTGTTATTGAATACACCTATCTGCTTTGCAGAAAGGGCAGTCACATAATTGTTCCCATGTGCTTCTGTGGTGCATCAGGCATCTGTCTAATGATGGCTTGGAGTACAAGTCATACAGTATGTTCCTCAGCGCTTCCACTGGATTGCCTTGTAACCCCAGCCAAGGTATTTATCACATGCTAATTTAATGAGTAAAGTCAACATGTCAACATGCTCAGTTGTAGGTGGTGTCTGTGAGGTGTTTGAACTCAGGGGGAAAGGATGACACTATTCTACTTTCTGCCTTATAAACACATACTAAAATTGACAAAGAAGGATGTATTTTGAATATTAAGGTACAAAGACGGGGCCTGCACTGGGCAGATTCAGAGTGAAGGCTCTGAAGCCCAGCCACCTGGACACCAATCCAGTTTCCACCATTTACCATTGACCATAGTAAAGCCCTGAGAAATGTACCTATATTTTCTGACTGTTCTTTCTGTGTTCCTCTCCTCTCCCTCTCTCCACTGGTATTCCATTTTCTTCCTCCCTCACCCTATCAGGCAACAGCCTTTTTAATGGGGCCACGTTTAGCAGTTTGAAAAAAAATCCACTTAAATTTTGAGGATGAGGAGTCTGTGATGCAGTAATGTTCCCAGAATCCTCCAATTATTGCAGATCCCCCGCTCTCTCTCAAACACACACAAACATCTAAATCAGCATGGAAGGAAAGACAAATCCTTAAAGGACTTGCTAAGAAGTGTGCTGTTTTACATAATGTTGGTGATAATGCTGGAATCTATTTCCTGAGTATGTGTATTTAACGACCTCTTTATCCCCAGCAGCCTGCCACCATTCTCCACCCTCATTCTGTAATATTTAGCAGCATTATTGAGGGGATGTCTGTTACTCAATTTCAAAGCTTGGAGCCTGGGGCAACTGCCCTAGTTTCCTGGATCTCAGGGGAAGCTTCTCATAAAGTAGTTATTTAACCTAAATACGTGGAAGTTTGAAGTTATAGGGTTTTTGTTTTGTTTTGTTTTGTTTTATGTTTGGGGATGATGGATGTGTACAAAGTTTTCTAAGAATATGTGGGAGATAAAATTAATAGCACTGCCAGATGTCTGTATCTGTACAGATCTCTGGAGAGAAGCCTGCATATCTGATCAGCAAATTCATTAATACATCTTTTGCGGATAGTAGTGATTAATCTGATTGAAAACATTTTTGTTTTCTTCCCTTAATATGCATTCTCAAACATGTCCCTTGTCCTCAGAGAACAGATTTGAATTTACTTTTTTTTAAATCATAACCATTTAAAGGATGTTTGTTGTAAGATAATATATTCTTTGTGTATGCCAATTCTCACTGGGTTAGTGCTGTAGTAAATGGAAGATTTCAGTGGGTGGATAAGCATATTTCATTGATATAAGTACTTATTTCTAAGATATCCTGAGGTATTGAGCTGCCACCTGGACATTTTTGCAATCTAACAAAAAATAATTCCGTTAAAAACTTAAGTGGACCGTTTCAGATCAAGTTTATAGCATCGATTACGCAGTTTCTCATGTTCTATTTGAATTCAGAAGAAGCTATTGTACTCAGTGGAGTCGAGGAGGAAAGTCGCTCAGAACCAGATCAGATGGCAGACAAGGGAAGAACAGATGGAGGAGTTTACCTTTTCTGTGGCCAAGAACAAGAAGAATGAGAAACATCCCAGGGAGAACTGGCCCGAGGCTCTAATTGGAATGCTGGTTTCCATGTGACAGAGCAACATTGGGAGCTGTCTGGGACCTGGATGATTGTCGCTGTTGCAGATGGAGTCAGCAGTTGCTAGCCCTCATTTCCCAGGCCCAAACAAAATGTTTTTGAAAAACTTCCTTTTTTCCTCCTCCTCTGCCTTAGAAAAGCTCCACTTTGATTAAAGGGGATGGAGTCTCAATTAGGAACCATCCTATAAAACATGATAAATGTGAACAGAAAATAGAGGCATGCAGGAGCTTTAGTCATACTGGGAGAGGGAAGCTCAGTACCTACCCGAGATTCAACATCGTGGTATTCAAGTTATAATTACTTGAAACAACAAAACACCAGAAATTCTCAGTTTAAGACGTATCAAAAAATGCATACCTAGCCCTGGCTGGTGTGGCTCAGTGGGTTGAGTGCGGGCCTGTGAACCGAAGTGTCTCTGGTTCAATTCCCAGTCAGGGCCCATGCCTGGGTTGCGGGCCAGGTTCCCAGCAGGGGGTGTGCGAGAGGCCACCGATAGATGTTTCTCTCACAAATCGGTATTTCTCTCACTCTCTTTCTCCCTCTCTTCCCCTCTCTAAAAATAAATAAGTAAATAAAATTTAAAAATGCCCACCTGGATCCATCATAAAAAAGTGATTCCTGAAACAAGTCTGGCACATAGTAGGTTTGTTCATTCATGTGATAAATAAGTATTAACCATATCTTACCCTGCTAATCAGCTGGACATGCAGAAGTGTATGTAGGAATCTGTACTAGTCAGCCCGTCAGAATTCTCCTCTGTTACTGATCTTCACAGCATTTAGCCATAGGTAATGAAATTAGGTCTGAACTAGCAAACTTGAGGCAGTCTCTCAGCCCTTCCCTTCCCTGCACTGGGAGAGAGTTAATGATACCTCTTCTATGCCCATCTCACCTGGATGGGTACTTATGCCCAGTGTACACAGGATTGTGTTCCTCCAGGCTTCTGGGCCAGTCATCTGACCCAGAAAACCATGATCACTTGGTCTATAGGAGATGACAACACCTGGCCTTGGAGGGGGAAGCCACGTGGGTCAGAATACAGTCATCCTACACATGTAAGATCTAAAAGGTGCAATTATACTCGAGGGCACCTGGACACATGGAGCCTCTCTAGGTTGCTGGTTGGAGTAGAACCCAGGTCTGGAAGTGAAGGTGCCAGGACGGAGTCAAAATGTGATTCATAACATAGTGGACCTGTGCAGTCCTTTGCAGCTCTAACACTGCGTGTTTCTGACGCTACCCTCCATGAGTAGGTCTTCGGGGATGACACAGTGCCTTTATGAAAAAGAAACAATGGCAGGCAAGGAAAATCAAATTAAGATTTAGTCTCTCATCCTTCAAACACCATTTTATTCTGAAGTCTTTCCTTGGGCTACTTCCTGTTCACGCCAATCTTGCAGGGGCTAACCCTCCCATTCTGTATAATGACAACTGATGTTCAGATGATTTGTCAAAACATACCTGTATTTAGCACCTTCTAGGTGTTAGGCACTTTGCTAAGAGTTGTAGGGATAAGGATATATAAGCTAGAATCTCTGTTCTCATTTTGATAGAAGAGACGGACATTAGAGGGGTGCTCCCCTAGAAATGGGTCAGATGCCCCAAAGCCCAGGGGAGAAACTGGTGAACCTACGTGATCCAGCAGGAGAGTGCTCAGGGAGGAAGGCTGCTCGAAAGTCGTGAAGGGTTATTTTTACTTTCTTGGGCTGACAAGGTCTCAGAAGATAAAAAATTGTATAGCTTGTAGGAAACTGCTATGAAGTGGGAATTTTTACAACATAAATTGGAAAAACAATTAGAGAACTACATTTTAATTAACTGAGTTTAACAATATAGTCAGTCCTCTGTACCTGTGGGTTTCTGCATCTGAGGATTCAAGCAACCATGGATCAAAATTATTCAGAAAAAAAAACATAGAAAGTTCCAAAAGGCAAAACTTAAATTTGCCATGTGCAAAGCACCACACTGAATGCACAGGAATGAAGCGAGGGCCAGCATAGCCTGCTGCCTGCTGTAGCCTGTAAGCATATTAGATTATGTGCAAAGATTGTGTCATTTTACAGGAGGGGCTTGAACATCTGTGGGTTTGGGTGTTTGGAGTGGTGATGGAACCAATCCCCCCTTGATACCCAGGGACGACTCTAATAACCATATTGTGACAATGTGAAGATAAAACTTAATGGGCTCTTTTTACCGGGGAGAGTGAGAAGGGTGTTTCACTGTAAAAGAGGTACTTTGTGCTTAATTGATCAAAACAATGGATAATAAGGTATGTTTAAAAATTATATGGGAATGATAATGCTAACAGTTATATTTTAAGTTTTTTTTTTTAAGTAAAAGATACTTATATAGATTGTAGTTGTTTAGGAATGTTTAGGATTTGTGTTTGCTCAGGAATGTCAGATATTTTCAGGAACACACCTGGGTCAATAAAACTTCAGAAAAACAAATACTATTTTACAGCTACCCTGAAACTCCCTTGCTCCACATGCTTTTTGTCATTGAAATAATTTTAGGCATATTTGTCGATGTATGACTTACACACAGTAAAATATACCATTTTTTGGTGGACAGGGTAAGTCTTGACAAAGATAAGCCGTTGTGTAGCCATCACCACAGTCAAGATACAAAAAGCTTCTGTCACCTGAAAAAATTGGGGGGAGCTTCTCTGTAATCAGTCCCCTTCCCAACCCCATGTACTGGCAATTATTGATATGCTGTCTTTACAGTGTTACTTTTTCGTGAATGTCCTATAAATGGAATGATGCAGGATATAGCCTTGTGTGTCTGGATTCTGTCCCATAGTATGTCCTTTGAGATTCGTCCATGTTGTTGTACGTGCCCATGGTTCATCATTTTTATTGCTGAGTGGTTTTCTGTTGTATGGAGATTCTACGTTTGTTTATCCATGCAAATGCCCATGAGCCTTTGGGTGTTTCCAGCTTTTGGCCACTATGGATAAAACTGCTATGAACTATGATGTCATTTTTGGTATAAATACCTACTAGTGTGATATGTAGATGTTTAACTTTATATGAAAACTCCCAAACTATTTTCCAAAGTGTCTGCTCCTTTGTGCCTTCCTACCAACAATGTGTGAGGGTTGTAGATGTTGCACAGCTTTGTCAGCACTCAGTGTTGTCATTCTTGTTGTTGTATACTTTTAGCCATTCTAGTAGATGTGTCTCGATATATCAACTGTGGTTGTATTTGCATTTCCCTAATGACTAGTAATGTCAGGCATTTTTTCATGTGTGTGTGTAAGAACCATTCATATGTCTTCTTTAGTGAACTGTCTCTTCTAATCTCTTGCCCTTCTAGGAATGGATTAGGTTTTTTTTCTTATCATTAAATTGTAAAAAGAAATAATGCATATATTTGGATATCTATCAGATACATTTTGCAAATAATTTCTCTCAGTCTAAGATTTTCCAGTTTCTTAAAGTGTTTTTTGGAGATCTGCTATTTTGATGAGGTTCAATTTTGTATCTTATTTTTTTATGGCTTATACTTTTTAGTATCATATGAAAGAAATCTTTGCCTGATCTCTGTCATTAAGTCCTTTAAAATGTCTTTTTCTGTAAGTTTTATAGGCTGTATGTTTAGGTCGATGATCAACTTTGAGGCTCGTGTTTGTGTGTGCCTTGCACGTGGATGCCTTATCGTTCCAGTGTTCTTTGTTGAAGAGATGAGTTTTCTTTCCTTCGTCGGAGCAGTCGGCTGTCTTTGTTTAAAACCCACCCACTACACATACGTGGGTTCATTGCTGGGCTCTGTTGCGTTTCGTGGCCGAGCGCCCCAGTGCCAACACCAAATTCTGTTGACTGTTGCAGCTTCGTTGTAAGTCTTGAAATGAGGCATTCTGAAATTTCCAATGTTGTCTTTCTTTTTCCAAACCATTTCGTTATTTTAAGACCTTTGTTTTATGCATAAAATATAGAATCAGATTGTCAATTTTTACAAAAAAAAAAAATTCCTGCTGGACTTTTACTGAGATTGCCTGGATTCTATATATCAAATTATGAACAACTGACAGCTTCGTGATCCTGGGTTTTCCGGTCCATGTTCCTTAATTTCTTATCTGTGCTGAGCCGTTTTCTGCATATTTTGCACATATTTTGTTAGATTCATCCCTGAGAACTTCATGTTTTTTGATGATATTGAAAATTTTAAAATTCAGTTTCCAAATGACCATTGCTAGTACATTAAAAATATAGTCGATTTTTGTGTGAAATAATTTTTAAACATTTAATTAAAATAGAAATATGGAAGTAAATGATTGTTTTAAAAAGAAATTTTTGATAAGCTCTCTTAGAAGCAACGGTCACGCTATTGAGGAAGGCCATGTTTACTAAAACAGTAATAGCCATAATACCACTCAAACAAACATCTTTAATACAAGCACTGTTCTGTTAAAACCTAGGAGTGGTGATAATATTACAGGAAGTCTCTTCTCTGATTTTTAAATTATTTTTCTGTAAAATAAGGTAATTTTCCCCTTATGGTTTTGTGAGATTAAGTAAGATTAGATGCAAAGCACTTAGCATGGTTTTTGATGTATAGTCAGTGAAGGTCGCTTTCCTTCACCTCCCTTTTCCTTGTTGAATGTTATATTAATTTCCCAGTTCTGCTGTAACAAATTACCACAGACTTGTTGATTTAAAACAACAGAAATCTATTCACTCCCAGTTCTGGAGGCCAGGGGTCCAAAATCAAAGTGCCGAATGTTTACTACCCTGTCAGAGGGTCTGAGAGAAGAGCTCTGTCCCATGCCTTTTTCCCAGGTTCTGGTGGCTCCCAGCAATCCTTGGCACTCCTTAGCTTGTAGCTACATCTCTCCACTATTTGCTTCCATTTTCTCATGGCCTTCCTCTCTGGGTCTCTGTGTCCCAAATCTCCCTCTCCATTCTCTTGTAAGGATATCCTATATCTTTAATTACATCTGCAAAGGCCTATTCCCAAATAAGGCCACATTCATTGCTACCTGGGGTTAGCACTTGAACATATCTCCTGTACACTATTCAACCCAAAATAAATGTACAAAGATGTGTGCAAATAGACATGTGTGCAAATGTCCTGTGCAACACAAGAAAAGAATATGGAAAGGACACAACTTGGATATACTGTGGATTTACATTTGTACATCATCCTGTATAGATGTGGATTATTCTGTCCTTCTTTTCAATCTACATTTATAAAATCTTCTTTGTTTGACAAATTTTATCTAGCAAAACTAACAATCAATTTTAGAGTTTTAGGGTTTTTATTAATTTTATATCCATAGTATATATTTATATTTTAACTCTGAGGTGGGGTAAATATTCTGGCTCTGCTTGTTGATTCTTGTTTTTTATTAG
>VMDR010030461.1:0-12365 GCA_007922815.1 Macrotus californicus
GTGCCCCCAACTGGGGACCTGGCCCGCAACCCAGGCATGTGCCCTGACTGGGAATCGAACTGGCAGCCCTTTGGTTTGCAGGCCTGTGCTCTATCCACTGAGCCATACCAGCCAGGGCAGCAGTCACTTTTTAAATTTCTTGGTGTGCTACCTACCTCACAGTTCCAGAAATACTTATCAGAGATCCAAACTTGGAGGGAGATGGAGCTTTATTCACACAGCCCCTCCTGTCCAACGTGGCCAGAGCACCTTCTTCAGTTTTAGAAAGAGGGCTAAAGCCTGAGTCTGCAGACTGCACATGATTTTGATTGGTTAGATTAATTGTAGGAGCTGCAGAATGCTCTCCGGTTTATTTCAAACGTGTAAGCTCTTTAAATTTAGAGAAATGTTAAGTCACTCTGTTATTTCAAAGTTAAAACTTAACTTTCCCTCAGTTGGCTTTCTACTGAGGCGTGTTGTCTCTTTTACTCCTCCCACATTCTTTGCATAAGCATCGCCTGCATGTTATGGTGTGGAAACTAAAGTCTAGAGACTTCAGTGACGTAACCAGAATGACACGTCTAGAAAGCGGCGGGGCCAGAATTAGAATACGGGTTTGTCTGAGTGTAAAGCAAGGTGGTCTGGACTGGATCACTCTTCCATCCTCTGATTCTATCTTTATTCTCTTTTACAGGAATTATTATGGAGAAAAAATTGGCATGTATTTTGTCTTTCTCGGATTTTATACAGAAATGCTGTTCCTTGCAGCTGTAGTTGGCTTAGCTTGTTTTATTTATGGCTTATTATCGATGCATAGCACCACAAGCAGGTAAGTGCCGCTGCATTGTTCCACCACAGAAAATGTCTCGATCTCGTGCTGGCTGAAACTGGTGTTGTTATGTTTCCTGACATTCGTTTCAGAATGCTTCTTTATAACAGCACAGATAATTGATATTTCTGAAAGAGGAATATCAAAAAAGCAGCTGCCCCTCACCTGGTGCTTTATGGGAAATCTGTTTTTAACGATTAGTTCTAAAAATTCGGTTCCTCAAAGCATGACTTGACCTAGCACAGAAATTGCTTCTGCGTTCCCCCTTCTGCCGTGAGTGAAGCTCTAGAAACAGTTGTTCTGGGAAGAACAGCTTTGTGCTCTCACCCAGACACACACATCACTTTGAAAGTCACTTTGCTGTTCCCTCTGCAGCTCGGAGATCTGTGACCCTAAGATTGGGGGTCAGATTATCATGTGCCCCCTCTGTGATGTGACATGTGAATATTGGAGACTCAATTCCACATGTTTAGCTTCGAAGGTATGTGTGTGTGTTTGGGGTTTCTTGGGATTTCTCTCCTTTTATATTGCATTCCCAACTAGTCTTTGCGATGTTGTTTTTGTTTTCACAGTTCTCCCATTTGTTTGATAATGAGTCAACAGTGTTCTTTGCAATATTCATGGGGATTTGGGGTGAGTATATAGTGACGTAGCACGACCTTCTCCGTGTTCCAGGCTGTGTGGCCCATCTGTGCAACAGAGCAGTGGTGACTCTGGATCCTTGTAGTTAGTGTCAGTTCACTGCCGGAGCCACCTCAGTGGTCTTCAGGTCTTGGTTCAAAAAATGTCTCTGAATCATCTGTGCGTTTGTCTAAGAGATAACCTAATTTTTGAAATTTCATGTGTATTTGGCTCACACTCTCTCCCAGCTATGGTAAAATGCAGGGTCAGTAAGTGGTTAATTCAGCAGAGAATAACATTAATATTTGGTGACTGGAGGATGATGAGTCATGGATACAAAGTGGAGTAAGAATAAAAAAGTTACAGAGGGTTAACGAGTCTGAGTTCCCTGTGACTAACTCCAGTGCCAGCTTCCCGTTCCATTTGATAAAGAGGTTCCATAGAAAGTGGAAGGGCCCTTACTTTGGAGGTGTTCCAGGATTTCAGCTTTTCCACTTCCCAGGGAAGTAGAAGTGTTATGAGGTTGCTCCCATCATCTGATACGAAGATGTTTTCTGTAAGAGTGACTCAGAGAAAGGAGGCCGGCAGACTTCTAAAACATGTCCCAAAATTCAGGGAAAAAACAGATTTTTTTTCCCTACAGTTAAGAAAGAATCTTTAGCAAACACAAATATGTGCTTTTAAAAACTGGGCAAAGTACAAGGGTAGCTTGATCCAGGCCAAGAAACAGCAGAATTTGTTGATGTGTATGTGGAGCAGAGGGATGTAACAGTTTCTGTCACTTCTGCCTGGCTGCGGTGGTCTGAAGCGAGCAGCCACTGAGGACGCTGACTATGGGAGGGTGGGGGAGCGGGGTTGGGATGAGCAAGGGGGACAAAGGCGGGGCAACTGTAACTGAACAACAGTAAATTTAAAAAAAGAGAGAGCAGCCCAGATTCGAAGAGAACAGAGGGTGGAGAAACCTTACTGACAATTTCTCCAGCAACCCCAAGTTTGGTAAGTTGGTGTATGGACTCTCATTGTGATGTGGCTGCCATATCCTGCCGCTGTCGTTAAGTGGAGTCAGAAGTGACTGCTGGGTGCACAAATTAAAATGTAGGTAGTAGTTTTTTTTCATTTGTTTCCACTGAGAGAAATTGTTCACCAACACCAGCCCTGGAGTCCCTCACAAACAGGAGCAACCACCTGTGCCGCTCCCTGCACCACGAAGCATTTTGAGAAGGTGCTGTCCTCAGTTGGTTCTTTCAGAAAAGTTTAGTGTAGAAGTGAGTTGGTATAGGTTTGGGTTTTGAGGAATTTGGCCAAATTCTATGAACACAGAACTTCCAGGATATTTGTTTTAGTACAAACATAACTAATAGTTAAGCTGAATCAAAGGATGAGTTGGGAGCACAGGTGGAAAGAAACAGCACTTGTCCAAGGGATTAAGACCTGAAAAGAATGTATACAGTGCTTTGTACTAAAGGGTAAAAATGCCTTTTTAAAGAATTGCTTGTTTATAATGAAAATATGTATCCATCTTAGGGAGTTCAAGCAGAACATTGAAGCAGGAAAAAATTAATGTTAAAATTACCAGAAATAGAATTATTATTTTAGCCATGATTTTTAGAACCTTTTACTCTCTGTGTGTTGGCATGTGCATTCATATAACTTTCCATAAATAGTATAACATTATGTATAGTTTAAGCTACTTCTTTATAGAACAGACAACGAACAATGGGACTCCTTTTGTAGTAGTGAATATGTGTATGTTTTATGTGTATGTGTAGGTATTTATGAATGAATAGAATTGCCTTGAATTGCCATGTATTATCACCCTTTATCTAACCGGTTCTTTATTGGTAGGTATTTAGGTCACCTCCACTCCCTCTCCCAGTTTTATTGGGATATAATTGTCATATACTATTTTATTAAAATGTACAATATAATGATTTTATCATATGTATATATTGTGGAATGATTAGTCAGTGAGTTTAGTTATCATTGTTACCTCACATAGTTAGTTTTTTCTTATGATGAGAACATTTAAGATCCACCCTTAATAACTTTCAAATACACCACACAGTATCTGTAACTGTAGCAGCATGCTGTGCGTTACATCCCCAGAACTTACTAATCTTACGGGTGGACATTGGTAACTTTTGATCACTTCGCCAATTTTCCCCACCCTCATCAACCACAGAGCTGTCCTCTGTTCCTGTGAGTTTTCTTGTTTTAAGATTCCACATGTGAGTGAGACTCAACAATGTTTATCTTGCTCTGTGTGACTTGTCTCACTTCGCATAATACCCTCAAGGTCCATGCATGTTGTCACAAATGGCAGGATTTTCTTTCTTAATGGTTGGGTAATAGTGCATGGTGTATATAAACCACATTTTCTTTATCCATCCATCCAGGGAGGGACACTTAGGTTGTTTTCATGGCTTGACCGTTGTAAATAGTTGCAGTGAACAAAGAATATATATGTTGGAGAGGGAGAGAGAGAATGTGCTGTGGAATGGCTCTTACATTTTTCTTCAGTTTTGCTAAGGTGTAATGCTCACGTGATGTCACTAAAAGAATAATTGCAATGAAAGACTGATTTTGCAAACAAAATCTAGCTGTTAGTAAAAAGTTAAGTTTAAATATTCCTTCAAATTACCTTAATGAAGAGAGAGTAATGAACCTGATTTTTTCCTGCATGGACTGCTGTCTGAGAAATTAACTCGAAATTTTAGATTAGTTATCTCAATGTCATTACCTAGTAATGCCAATATCAATAATTTTATAGTTGGTGTCATCAGACAGTAATGACAGAAGAACCATCATCAACCAAACTGACACTGGCCAGATGGCTCAGTTGATTGGAGAGTCGTCCCACACACCAGAAGTTTGCAGGTTGATTCCTAGTCAGGGCACATACCTAGCTTGCGGGTTCAGTCCCTGGTTGGGGCAAGTATGGGAGCCAACTGACTGATGTTTTTTCACATCCATGTTCTCTCTTTAAAATCAATAAACATACCCTCGAGTGAGGATTTAAAAAATTACCTAAAAATAGGGAAAACTTACTTGATTTGGATCAGTGAACACACAATGCAATATACAGATGATGATATATTAGAGAATTGTACAGCTGAACCCTATATAATTGTATTAACCAATGCCACCCCAATAAGTTCAATAAAAGTAAATAAATAAATTAAATAAATAAATAAAGCTAGAGGAGAACTCAGTTTCTTATTCACTTTATCTCTTGATCGTATTTGTTTTTATCTATTTATTTCTGTGTAGTCACGCTGTTTTTGGAGTTTTGGAAACAGCGTCAAGCCAGACTGGAATATGAGTGGGACCTGGTGGACTTTGAAGAGGAACAGCAGCAACTTCAGCTGAGACCTGAATTCGAAGCTATGTGCAAACACCGGAAAATGAACCCAGTGACCAAGGTAGATTAGAAGACCGAAGTGGGCAGCCTATCTCGATAGCCACGCTGCTGTAGGCTCTCTCTCAAATAATGATGTGCATTTTAATTTGCCTTTAAAATGTTCTCCAACATCTAAATCCCATAAACGTCTTTACTTACTTTTATGGTACATTTCAACCACATAACAAAGTAGATATAGAATATAATGAATCTCAGGATGGACCCGTCACCCGGCTTCAATTAATATTAACTCACGGACAGTCTTCATTTATTTACGTACCTACTCCACCCTGCCACTAGATTGTTTTGAAGTAAACCCAAGGCTCTGGGCTTTAAATATATAGTATGCAAATATGTAGACCTGAGAGTAAAGTTAACATGCAAAATTAAATTAGTATTAAGATAGTGGGCTTATGGGTGTTTGTGTCATTAATCACATTCTATTCCACTTGTCCCTTTTTACCTGATTATTATGGGAAGGTCACGGGACTGCTGTCTGGGGTGGAAGTCTACACTTTGGGGTCTCTAACCAGCACACCTGCTATATGCTGACTGAGTAGTTGGACTTCTTGGTACCTCGGCTTTTTTCACGTGAAAGCGGAAGGTGCCCTTTGCCATCAAACACCAGACTCTTGGTTGTGTATTCTTGGAGTTCCTGCGTTTCCATAATCTGTAATCACTCTGTTCATGGGTGCTGCTAAAGGGACAACAGAATGTGTCTCTAACACAGTCTAGCCTCTTCAGTGGAATTTCCTCCTCTGTTCAGGACACGATCTTGCAGTGTAATACGCAAAATTCTTCACACGGTTCAGGCATTCATTCAACATTTACCAAATTGCATTGAAACATTAAAAAATTTAGTAAGTGTGCAAAGGGGGAAAAGCACCTGAGAAAATACACTAGCAACTTGGGGGAAATTAACAGTTTGAAATTATGAAATTGTTTAAAAGAGATATTGTCATACTAATGACATTGTGTGTATTTATTCATATTTCATGGGACAAAAAAATAAAAGCAGGCCTATTGTCTTTGCCCAAAATTATTGACATAAAAACCACATGTACTGATTACTTTTGAAACTAGCTGATGAAACAGTATGTACTGACTCGCTGTGAATCATCCACTTAGCTGTATGCTTTTGAAATCAAGAGTTTTTTTGACTTATTTGCAGTGCTTCATTAGTGGTTAAAAACAACCAAAGCTTTCATATTTGAGCCCACATCGGGGACACACGCATCCGTATGTGGACACCCACACATGGTCACACACCATGTGTGCACACACACATTCTGTACACACATATCCACATATACATAATCACATATATGCACACATCCCTGGTTCGATAGAGCTTTAGGACAGCTGACTCTACCTGTTGACTTCTGTGTCCACTCAGTCTGCCCTGAAAATCCACAAGGTGTAAAACCTTGTATTTTAGATAAAATTGTATGATTTAGATTTATGCTCATAGATATATTTTACTGTATGGCAGCTGATATATAACTATCTTCCATTAATGACTTAAAAAGCATACAAATGGAAAAGCCTGGGCCCCTGACCTGCGTGGAAGAACACAACCCTATAAATATAAGAAGGTTCCCTATCTCACATCATGCAGAGCAGTCACAGAGCAATGCAATTCAACTCAGTTCCATTGAACTGGAATGCCGTTATAACGTCCCTGAAGCATATCTGCTTAAGCAGCTGCCCTCCTGTCCACCAGGCCCTAAATACCACTTTAATTGAACATTCAAGAAACAGCGCGTGCCTGTTCTGTCCCATATCACGTGTAAAGTATTTCAGCTAAGAGCCCTGAAGCTTTCTCCCCGAAGGGAGCGAACCTGCTAGAATGGGGCTTTCCGTGAGCTGTAGCGGACCCTTTGGGAGGTTTCTACTTTAACTGGGCTTTGTGATTTGGACTGCTGCTTTGGAGTCCCAACTTGGTGGGTAGATTTACAATTTTGCTGTGATTTCTTCAAAACTACAGGAGTTGGAACCTTACATGCCGCTCTATAGTCGGATTCCATGGTACTTTTTGTCAGGAGCTACAGTGACGTTATGGGTGAGCATTTTCCGAACCTCCCTTCGACATGCAGTCATATGAGGGTTGTCTTAGGTCTTATGTGAAATGGCTCGTGAGCCCCTTCCTTCTTTTTCCCTCCCCAGTCTTTTTATCTTCAACAGAACTCTTAGATAAAATAAGCTGCAATTTACATGGTGGGACCATAATTGAAACTTGGAAAACTAGCTGGGGTGAGAGGGAGGGAGGCTCCTTATCTTAGAGTCTGTCCCTCCCCCGCCCCCAGCTCTTCATGAATTAGGGGATAACGTGAAACCAGACCAGCTTACACAATTTCCTTGCAAATTATTTGGTTAGTCTTTAAAAATCATTTATTTATCTTTATCTCCACCTAAAATATCTGCACAAAGAGGGAAAAATCCCTTACACCATTGAACTCTCATTACCTTGCTGAGGTAGACAGAAGAATGTCTACTTGAGGAGTTTCATTGTCGTCTCCCATTGCGAGGGAGGCAGGTTCTCTCCGTGCCTTCTAGCTAATGGATTCCTTGATCACCGTAATCTGCTTCCTGCCCTCTCTCATCCAAATGTGTGCCTCTTACAGTTGGACTTTAATTTTAGGAAAAGAAGTACGTTAACCCTGAGAGTTTAACACGTTGAAGTATAAAAAATTAGCAATTACGGACTACAGCTTAGCCTTACCAGGGTATTGTCCTGGACTTTCTCGTCTTCAACACTGCTTGTTAAGGGTATTGATTTTTTCTATTTTAAATATGCATTTTCTTAGCCAATAGAAAAATCCTTAAGGAAAGAGGACAGAACAAATGGGGTAAGAATCAGTTTCTCCTTGAGAAATATTCTGGAGTGTGGTCCCAGAAAGGTTTTCTATTTTTTATTTCTAGTATTTATTCAATTTGATTCAGTTCCTCAACTTTCAGGATAAATGGGAAATATATAAAACTTACACCAAATCTATACAAATTATCTAAACTATCAGGCATATCAGGCCACTAATGGCAGTATTCTAAGGGGAAATACAATCTTTAAATGCATTCTTGGGAAAGTAAGTCATCTTTACACACTCCCTGTTTAACTACAATCAAGGGCAGAGATTGGCAAACATTTTTTTGTAAAGAGGCCAGATATATTTTAGGCTTTGTGGGCCACAAACAGTCTCTGGCACATAATTGTCTTTATTTTTCTTTACAACCTTGAAAAATGTAAAACACATTCTTAACTCCAAGGCCATGCCAAAACTGGTTTGGCCTTCTCGCTCGTTCTCCTAACTCTCGCTAGAGGCCAGGCCATGAGCACCCTTCTATTTCACACTTACCCAGACGCTGCATATACCTTGTCTCTGACTTGGGCCTCGCCAGGGTTCGTCTCCTGCTGTCGGCAGTGAGAGACAGACTCGGCTTCCTTTCCATGTCAGAGCTGCTAGGCATACTAGAATGAAGATAAAGAGAACAGTGTGTTTCAGAAATGTGTGCAGTGCACAGCTGCAGGGACCGGAGTGACCAGTCCTGTGTTTTTCTTCTACAGATGTCTCTTGTCATTGCGTGTATGGTGGCTGTGATTGTGTACCGCCTGTCAGTCTTTGCTACATTTTCCAGCTTCATGGAGAGTGAAGCATCCTTAAAACATGTCAAAAGTTTCCTCACTCCTCAGTTAACCACATCACTCACTGGATCCTGCTTGAACTTTATTGTCATCTTGATCTTGAATTTCTTTTATGAAAAGATATCTGCCTGGATTACAAAAATGGGTAAGTTGGCCAAATTATTAGTATGACTCTGAAACAGGGTTCCTACCAGTGCTCACATCCGTTTTGGGGTCATCCCCCAGGGAGTTGATTTTTCAAAGGCACATCTGCAGGCAGTTTTGCTCTATAGGCAGACACAATAGCCTGGTACTTCAGCATCCCCTCACAACATTTAGCCCAACACAGTGAAAGCAGGAGGAAGAACTAAAAAGAATTAGGACTCTATAGATCTTTTTGAGTGTTCTTATCTTAATCATCCCTTGATGGGATTAGTTGAATCCTAAGTAAAATTTCTCAAGCACAGATAATTTTTATTTCATGTGTATGGTGTTTAGAAGGTATTTGGTTTTGAAAACCGTCATGAGAAAAATAGACCAGCTTCTCCTTAATAAATGTAAAATTTAGTGCCTCTCTTTTCAGTTGCAATGTCTTTGAATCTAGGTTAGTTTCTTTTTAGATGTGAAAAGGCATCCTAAAATCGTGAAGGAAGGTAGAGAGCTCACAGGTGAAGTGGGCGCACAGGGAGAGTAGCGCAGCGCAGGGTCGCTTCGAGTCTTGCCCACAGCAAGTTGGAAGCAGATCAGAGACTCAGCTCAAGGCCTCAGCTCCTTCTCAGAGCGCCCTCTCTCTCTCGGGGAGCCCCTCCTCTGAACCTGCTCACTGCCATGCTCCCAGGGACCAGAAGAGCACATTTTCCACCCAGCACTGGAGTGCGCATTCAGAAGCAACTTCCATTAACTATCATCCTGCAATTTGGAGTTCTTCTCTTAACTTTACTTCTATTTTTCTACTGGCAACAACAAAAACACCATAGCAGATAGCACCTAAAGGTGAAGTACTTAAAAAGTCGCAGCTTTCTTCAACGAGAAAAATCACTTGTACGGTGGTACCTTGGTACTCGTCGTTAATTTGTTCCAGGACGCGTGACGAGTGCCAAGAGCGCTGAGTACTGAGTACCAAACGATGAAGCCTTTTCTCTTGCGGGGCGGCATCGTGACCCATGCAAGTCCTAGCAAGTGGGACAAGTCCCAGGCAGACGCTGAGTGCTGAAACGTGTTTTTCTTGTCCCAATGCAACGAGTATGGGGTCTGATGAGTCTGAAGCCGAGTACTGAAGTATGACCATTCACTTTGAGATTTTGTAATAATGCAACTAAATTTCACTAAAACGGAGGTGTTATCTGTGTCTCTAGAATAACGTGCGTTTGTATATCAGTGTCACTGAAAATGCCGTGGATTTGGTTGGCTCGGAGGTCATCGGCTCAGAAAACATGCTCTTGTACTCTTTCATGCCTCATGCTTTACTGTGGTGTGAAGAGAACCTAATGTTTTCTTATCTTTGGAACTCATTCAATGGGAGGTCATGATAAGGAGAAGGAAAATGTGAACTGTTGCTGCCACCATTTGTATGATATGGCTTTAAAAATTTACATAACCATTTAATGCACGGGAGGAAAACACAGTTTGGTTTGGAAGTTATCCTCTGCCCTTGATATAAGTTTACTTTGTTTAAACCTCATTGAAAACCGATGAGAGATCTGATATGTTTACAGAATGTTGTGTATTGTAGGGTGTAGAGGTGAGCACAGGGCTCTTCAGTCTGATAGGGGTGTGAATTCCATATTCTGACTGTGTGACTCCAGGCAAGCACTTCACCCTGTAATAATGCTGCTTCCTGGGCTTCTCCAGTGATTGGATTAACATGAAGTCTCTGGTAGAAAGCCTAGCACAGGTCCATAATTAACTTAATATTGGTGTATTATGAGCAGAGTGGGACACATTTCAACAGGCTCCCAGAATAATATAACTAGATATCAGTTTGTTCCAGGAAGTAAAAAATTTTAAGAAGAAAGGGGAAAGCGCATTAGTAAACCTGAGTGTTTTTTACTTACCAGAAATTCCTCGAACTTACCAGGAGTATGAAAGCAGTCTGACCTTGAAAATGTTCCTGTTCCAGTTTGTAAATTTTTACTCGTCCTGCTTCTACGTGGCTTTCTTTAAAGGGAAGTTTGTGGGCTACCCTGGAAAGTACACGTACCTGTTTAATGTGTGGAGGAGCGAAGAGGTAAGAACTCTCTCGAGAGGTGAGGTTTGTGGTCTCAGTAACTCAGTGTTAACACCTTCTTTGTGCCCAGCACAAACTTAGATCTGTTCACATTGCTTGTAAGACACTGACTCTGTCCACAGAGAACATTGGTCTTAGAATCCTGTCATCTGATAGACATTCCAGTTCCTTTTGGGCAGGAAGTTATTCTGTGCTTATTGTTGGTAGCAAAATATGAGCTGTGAAATGGAGTACGTGAGTTCTGTGTTCCAGAAGACTTCCAGCAAAGGAAGAGTGATAACTTTCTCTCAGTACAGCAGAAAGGGCTCCACTGTGGGTAGAAGGCCAGGTGAGTGGTTTCCAAACCTGGCTGTGCATCCAAGTCACGTGGAGAAAGTAACAACTTCCAGCCCTCCCCCAGGCACAAAGATGCAGAATTTTCTAAGAATGAGATCTGGAAATCTCTTGTTAACACATTCCACAACTGAATCTAACACATCTAGCCTAGCACTGGTCCGTGATCACACTTGGCCTGTTGAGCCAGCTACCCTTGAATATCCTGTCGGTGTCCATTTCAACCCAGGTCTGCAGACTGCTCTTCTGGTTGGGGATTTCTTCTGTTACAGAAGTCCCATCTTTCATCATTCACTCCTTGTTTTCTTGTGTCTGACTAGTGTGACCCTGGAGGCTGTCTAATAGAATTGACAACCCAGCTGACCATAATAATGACTGGGAAGCAGATCTTCGGAAACGTCAAAGAAGCCATTTACCCGTATGTATGACTTAGAAGTTTTTGCTTGATTTAAGTAACCATGAGAGATTTCCTCTGGAAGAAGATAAAATTCTTTGATTATCATGGTGCCTTTGTTAGCAAGTATTTAAGTCAGTAAAAAAATCCCTTCACATATAATCAATAGTCAAATGCATTAAGGAAATACAGGCTTTTAAATATGTGTCTCTGCAGCTTGAGTGATGTTGAGGGAAAGGTAATTGTCCCCCTGTCCTGGGAAGATCCCGCTGGGATATATAAATATTTTAATCTTCCATAGATTATTCTGCATGTTGCATATTCTCAAGATAACAAAAATTAAACTCGGTAAAAGTATCCATCTTTCACGGACATATTTAGGCTCAAAAATTGGGCATGGATGAAATACTGATACATGAAAGGTGTGCTCTCTGTTCAAAAAGCACAGCAATAATGAATACCTTAGAAAAAGAGAAAACCAACATAACAGTTGCTCTCAAATATAAGATGAAAATCCAGTGGATAAAAAGACGAAGAATCATAAGCCTGCACTCTTGCAAGGCTCCTAGTTAGGAAATGATAGTGTCAAGTTTCTTTAGCACATGCCATGTGAAGTGTGCTAAAAGTGCTTCGTTTAAACAGGTGACAGACCAGTTAACTACACTGTATGCAAAAGTAGGTTTACAATTATTTATATGGAAAGTAATACAATAATTAATAAATAATAATACAAAAATAAACTGATTTGCATACTCAAAACTGTAACCCTACTTTTGCCCAGCCCTGTTTCAAACCAGGGAATGGGTTCATTTTCTCTTGGTCATGAAAGAAGTTTCCTTACCCCTTCACTCCCATCCACGCCCCACAGTCTCATAGTGCCCCTGGGGTTCTAGTTCATGTACTAACAAAGGAGGAACACCGACATCCTTTCAAATAGTATTTGATCACCACATCCCTAATATT
>VMDR010030462.1:0-12371 GCA_007922815.1 Macrotus californicus
GAGAGAGAGAGAGAGAGAGAGAGAGAGAGAGAGAGAGAGAGAGAGAGAGAGAGAGGGAGGAGAGAGAGATGTGTGTGAAATTCTGCTTGGGAGCTCCTAGAACCCATAGCTTAAAGAGACAGTGACTTCATTTGTAGTCATTGACAATAGTATCATGTAATAACAACAGAAGTGGTAGATTTCATCTATAAACTCTATTTTAGGGTAATTTGAATAGCTTTCTCTGCACTAGATTTCATCCTTCTCGACGCACACACAAATACTGCAAAAAATTACTCCTCCCCTCCACAGTGTGATTCTTTTTAAAGGCTAGTTTCTCAGTACATTTCCTTTTTCGACAAGAAACTGTGCATCTTGTTCTGTAGTATTTACACTGCAATCTTAACAGAGAAAAACATTCTCCCTGTAGCCCTTCTTAAGATCTGCAGAAAATAATAATATAACTCCTCCCATATAAATGTAAAGCTTGACTGGGAAGTGGAGTGGTGATGTGAGCGAGATGACCAAAGAGATGGGGTATTTTCCTGAATTTTAGCCTCAGTGTTCCATGGAGTGACTGCAAGTGTAACTGAGAGCCTCAGTTCACTCTTGTCTTCCATGTTGATCCAATAGATCAACAACTCCAAGATGAAATGTGTAGATATGTATTGTATGTTCTCTGCCTCAACCAGAGAATTCTATGGAATATTATACTTAAAGATTTTAAAAGTAGAACATAATGTCTTTGTAGTATTATTTATTCTAAAAATTATTTTAAAATTGAATTGACATACAATATAGTATTAGTTTCAGTTGTACAACATAGTGGTTAGATATTTATATATCTTACAAAGTGATATACCTGATAAATCCAGTACCCATGTGACACCATAACATAGTTATTACAATATCATTGACTATAGTCTCTATGCTGTACTTTACATCTCCATGACTATTTTTATTACAGCAATTTGTACTTCTTAATACATTTTACCTTTTCATCCATCTCTTCAACTCCCACCCTCCCCATCAGTCTGGCAACAATCAGTTTGTTGTCTGTGTCTGTGAGTTTGTTTCTGTTTTGCTTGTTTGTTTGTTTATTTTTTATGTTTGACATGTAAGTGAAATTGTATTTCAGTGGATTTAATATCTTCTGGAGCCTCACCAAAATTCTGAAGTACAAGCCTCTTCCAGAGCTTCTATTTTAGTATACTTTGCATGATCATGGCTAGTTGGGAGGAAGATACATTCAAAGATGGATCCCTCCCTCATTCTAGGGAAAGAAAGAGTTTTTACCACATGATTTATATAGGTGCACATTATTGTTGTAGAGGAGCCTACCACTTCTCCAATGCTATTGCCTATGCCTACTTTGGCAAAGCCAAAAGAAGTGTCGAATTATAATTATGCTACATGCTTAGTTATTAAAATGGAGACAAATATATCAAATTGAGGAGGGAAACCAGCACAGTTCTATAATATAGTTTTATTTTGGGAGGTACATAAGTTATGAAAAACTATCCATCATCAATAAGTTGTTGGGGGCCAATCTGTTTGTACAGACCACAGAAAGACAAGGTTGCTGAAAATTCATTAACTTAGTTATTATCAGATGGTCTAATCACCTTCAAACAAAGGGCATCCAATAAGTTTTCATGCCTCCAGTCTGAACCCCCATACGTGGATCCATGGTTATTAGTAATTCTACTAGTCATCACCAGCAACTTTGACCCTTGCACATGAAGCAGTGGCTCAGCTCTTGAAAGTAATTTTGTCAACTTTTGTCCTCCCTGGGTCTGTCTTCTTCCCTTTCTGTGCTGTTTACTTGGTCTGTAATGATTGGTCTAATTTTCTTCCCAAACTGAAAAGTTCCAAGTGAATGAGTAGATTTGAGAAATCATTTGTCTTTGCCACAATCAGGAGGTCTTACAGCATTGGAGAGCAGGACTGTGGAGCCAGATTATTTGATCTGTCACTGACTGGTTATGTGATTTTGGACAAATGACTCTCCCTCTCTGTGCCTCATTTTCTCATCTGTAAAATAAAGATGATAATTGTACCTATTTCATAGGGTTGTGGGGATAATTAAATTCCTTGAGAGTGCTTCCTTTTATATGAAACTTAATGCTTAACTACTTGTGGTAGTTTTCAAATGTTTCCAAACATCTTTGATATTCCTTTAAAAGATGGAGTCTAATACCCCTCTTCTTGAATGTGACTATTTAGTGACTTCATTACATATATTCATTAGAGTTGATGACATGTAATTGGGTCATAAAAGGCATTGTGGCTTTCTCCTTCCTAGCTCTCTTGGATTGCTCAGTGTGGGGGAAGTCAGCTACCATGTTGTGAGGACACTCAAGCAGCCTCATAGGGATATAGGACCATTTGGTGAGAAATTGAGGCCTCTGCCAACAATTAGTCCTAATTTGCAAGGAGTGTAAGTTAACCCTGCAAGCCTTCACATGGCTGCAGCCCTGGACAACATCTTGACTGAAACCTTATAAGAGGCCCTGAGGCAGAATCACTCAGGTAACTCTCCAGGCTTCCTGATCCACAGCAAGTGTATGAGATAATCAGTGTTTGTTTTAAGCAATTACACTTGGGGTAATTTGTTACACAGCATAGACAACTGATATAGCATCTAACAGACTTCCTTCTGTTCTCTGGATAAAGAGCAGTACATTGAGGGTAAAGACTCTTGAGGAAGGCATTTTTCATGAGTACTCAGTCACTTGAAAATGGTAACAGGATGATCCCATGTGGTATGAAAGGAGCACTGGTTAACTTCATTAGGGTCAGAAAACTTGCATTTTGGAGCTGGTTTCTATTTCTTGCTGGTAACTTGGGCAAGTAACTTAACTTGGATAATCTTTCATTTCCTTATCTATAAAATTATCTTAATAATAATTCCTGCCTCACAAAGTTGTTGTGAAACTCAAAAGCAAAAGGGTTTTATAAAATATAAAGTGGCACACCAATATGTGAGGTGATGATTGTATCCTGTACTATGGATGTATAGTTTGGCTAAGCATGTCATACTGTTTTTCTCCCACGAGCAATTTCAGAAATAGAAAGAACCGGGATCTGGCTTCCCAGGACAGTATTATTTATGTCCCCATAGTACATGACCACAGACACACTTCCAACTTTACTCTAGTTGGTTGGATTCTGAGAAAGCTGGGGGCGTGGGGGAAGCCTAGAGAAAGAAAAAAGGTACAAAAGAGCAAAGAAATCCTGGATTAGAGTTAGGACTTTCCCCCTTTATCTGTCCTTTGATAAATAGGAATATGACTCTGTTTCCAAGAGTGTCAAGGGGCAAGTAGGCAGGAGAGAGAAGCAGTGGGTGATACATGATTCAGCTGCTATTGACTACTTGGGATGAAGGAAGAAAGGGAGGCAGCAAACTCCTGAAAAAAAAAAAATGTCAGGAGAGCTTGTTCTTGATTAAGAGGAAAGCTCCTGTAGACCTTGCTCCTTCCAGTGTGAGCTTGGGCATTACATACTTGCCAATTGAAGTTGATGGGCAGAAGGCTTCTCTGCCTGGCTTGTCTACTCAACTTTTGTACAATCCTCACAATACAGCAGAAGCAAAGAGAAGCCAGTGCACCATGGAATCAGTAAAAACAGCAAATACAGTTGAAGATTTGGGCTTCATTACCTCTGGTGTAAGAAGCAGTTCCACTGCCTGCCTAGGTATTCAGATAAAGGTGATTAAGAAAAGGGACTTCAAATGAAAACGTGAAATCAGCACATTGTCATTAATCTCCATGAGATAGAGAGGAAGGCAGAGGTTGATGACTTCAAGGGATCTCACTTTCAGCACACTTAAGGTGACTCTGTCAGCCAGGGATCCATGGTCTACTTGGAAGGATAATGATGGTTTCCAGGTGGACAGTCTGCTTGTCTGCCTGCCTTCTTCCCTCACTCCCACCTCCCTCTCTCCCTCCTCCCTTCTCTTCCCACTCTTCTCCTCTTGGTACAGTGCCTCAGAGAGAGTTAAAAGGCCAGGGTGGGTGACAGTTTGGGCAGAGCTGCATCTGAAACCCAAAATAGTCGAACTGCAAGGGCACAGGACTATATCCTCCTTGTTTACTGTTGCATGCCCAGGACATTGCGCAGTGTCTGGCACATAGAGGTTATTCAATGTATATTTCTTTAAAGTGCATGCACCTGTGCACACACACACATACACCGTACAATGAAGCTACAGAGAATTGCATTCTTGTGAAGGTTTTAAAGAAAATGACAAATCTTTAGTGCAACCAGCTCCCTTTTCCAAGCTTAGAGGCAGAGAAATGATCTCAAAGCTATAAGGAGTCTCTTCTAATTCTGAGTATATATGTAAACATCTGATAAATTCCTGTAAAAATAACTTTGCACAGCTTAAGTAGCAAATGGGTGAATTCAATGTAAAGATTTTCTCTGGGCAAAATGGAAGATCAAGTAAAGGTTTATAATATATTCATATATCACCTCACAACATAGTTACTTTGAAATAAAATCTTCAGCATAATCATCATTTGCAGTAATGTGTGTCACTCTCCAAGGCACATGAGTTATAATTATGCATAAAGCAATAAATAAGTAAGAGAAGGACTTACTGGCTATTTAAAATACTCATTGCAGCTGAGATTCATGTATCTTTCTCTGATCCCATTAGAGAGTCTGCAATATGGAACTTAGATTTCCAGCAATATTTTCTTTGGGATGAAAATTTGGGATGATATGAATTAATACAACTAACTGCTACATGTTTTAACTGGGGTTTCCTGCTGTTATAGGATTCTATCTCTAAGGAATGGAAGCATTTCCCTTGCTCACCCTCCATGTCTGTCTCATACTACTTTCAGTCCCTAAAAAGACTGGATGCATTGTGGAGAGACCTGTGCATCTTCAGAGAACCTTTGTGGTGAGTTGAATGTTTGAGGCCGTGTGAGGTCTAAGCCTGCCACAGAAATTGTAGCAGGTAGGTGGTGGTGGGGCTGGAGTCAACTTCCCCTTTACCTGTTGGCCAAGGTTACAATTAATCTATATTCTTTAGTCCAGTTCCTTTCCTCACCCCTAGAACAACAGGGAAAAGTTGCTGGTCTTTGTTTTCTCTTCCCAATTAGTCTCTGTAAAAGGCAACTGTTAATGACCTCTTCTATTTCCAACAAAGTTTCAAAAACACATCACCCCACCCCCACCCCCAGAGAGAGGGTCATGAACAAATATCTAGGGTCCAAGAAGACAGAAAGAATGAATAAGGGACCTCAGTCCTCTTAAATAAGATGATAAAACTAGCAATACCCCCCCCTTTCTCCAAAGGGTACGCTGTCTTCCCCTTGTCATGGCTTCATCTTTCAACTCCTTTTCTTCGGCACAGCAACAGCGACACCACTGTCTCTCAGTGGCCAGGGCAGCCGTGTGTTGTGTCTTCTCTCCCTCAAAATCGGGGTGTCCTGACCTGGCCGATGTGGCTCAATGGATTGAGCACCAGCCTGAGAAGCAATGCCAGTTGATTCCCAGTCAGGGCACATGCCTGGGTTGCAGGCTAGGCCCCCAGTGGGGGCCTCAGGAGAGGCAACTACACACTGATGTTTTTTTTTTCTCCCTCTCTTTCTCACTTCCTTCCCTTCTCTCTAAAAATAAATAAATAAAATCTTTTAAAAAATTAAAAAAAAAAACAACAAAATGGGAGTGTCCTTTACCCAGGAGTGTTGTGGTGGTCCACACGGGTCTCAGTTCCACAGCTAAAGTCCAAGGTTTCTTATTTCACCTGGTCCTATTCAGCCGGGCAGAAAACTCGCTGCCACGTCAAGGGGCTGGTTCCCTGAGGCGGTGTCTCGGAAATACCGGCACAAAGGCGACTCCCTTTAAAGAGCGGGGTGTGCACGAGAGCAGAGAGTGAGGGAACTCGGCCTGTTCTGGGCAGAAGGCTCGCATCTGGTGCGGAAAGGTTTCCTGAACGGGGACAACTGTTCCTAGGGGCAAAATTCAGAATGTACACTATGGTTCCACGTACAGGCCGTGTTGAAATAATCTCCCCAATGTCTGGAGAGGCTGTGCCTGGCTTTGGCCTTCCAGAAATTTCGGCCCAGGTCAGGAGAGAGGGGACTCCCTGCAGGGCCTGAAGGTGGAGTAACTCTCAGAGCTCCTTCTAGTTCAAAAGGGGCCTGGAAAGAAAAGTTGCGCATTTGGGGGACTGAAGCTCTTTTTGAATCACAAAGGCCAATGTGACAAGCTGGAATTCATCCCGATTAGATGGGAAGAAGAGTTAAGAAACTCTGTTTGCCGGAGTCATAATCATTTGCTCCGAACGGGGCTCGTCACAGAAGAATCCTACGTGCAGGCTCAGGCCAGGTCCTCTCTCCTCTCTCCAGCTGGCAAAGTCTGAGTCCTCGGCTCCGGGGCTGCAAATGGGGGCAGGAGGCCAAGAGCGCTGTCTGTAGGGCGAGTTTCAAGGCGATACCTGCTGCGGGGACGAGGCCGGGACTGAAGCCACTAGGACCCACAGAGTGGGTTCACTCTTCCAGCTTATTGGCAGCTCAGCTTTGCGCCCACAGAGCGGCGCCTCTGCGGACACCTGCCTCGCACATGGCGCCTCTCCAAAGAACGCGCCCACCCACGGAGGAACGGAAGGTCCCTCTAGAGCGGGAAAAGGGCTGTTTAGCTGTCCCTGGCTTTATAGACACCTCCTTTCGTGTTCTCCTGTGCGACGCTCCCACGGTTTGCACTGAGCGAAAACCCTGTCGCTGGACAGCGAGACTCAAGAAACTCATCTCTACACACCGTCATACTTTCCCTTCCACGTTCCCCATTTTCTGAAGGGATGACAAGGAAATGCAAGAGTTCGGAAGTGATGAGCACCCTCTTTCCTTCTCTGGTCCCGGTCCTGCGTTTCGGTAAATTTCCTTATTGAGTCCAGCCAACGAAGTCTTTGCGATTCAGGACGCTGGTCACCACATGGGGCCCCATTTCTCTCCCTCTCGAGACGGGTTCCGTCCCCAGACTCCAGGCTCGTGGCGGGCGCCGCGGCCTCTGCCGGGTTCGCTGGGCACAAGCCCGGGGGAGGGGGCTGTAGGCTCCCTTCGCCGCTGCCACCGGGGCGGGGGCAGGCGCGCTCCCCATCCTAACACCGCATCCCTCCTAGAAAGCCGAGGCTCAAGAGGCCCCTCCCATCGCCCCTCGAAGGGAGGTCTTCACAGCTGTCCGCCGGCCCTGATGGGAAGTGACGGCGCGTTTTCGCTGAGAAATGAAGCCCGAGTGTCCAGGGCAGAGTCGAGCATAGCCCGCTCCGCGTTCCTTCCCCACCTCCCCGAGTTTTAGCCCGAGCTTCGAGGTCACACACGGAGGCCCGCAGCCCGGGCCCGATCCCCTGAAGCCCGGGCCGGGCTGCACTGGCGCCCGCGCCCCAGGCCCGGGCGGTGCCCACCGAGGTCCAGCGCGCCCCCTGGAGGCCGGGCGGGGCGCTCCAGTTGGAAAGCGCAGGGCATCACTATTTCTTCCCTTGGCCGGGGGATGATTTGTGGCTCTGGAGTGGCCAGCGGGCTGCGCCTTCGCCTCTGCCCGCCGCTGGGAAGGGTGTATTCTGTGTATTCTGTTGGGTCTCCCCGGTCGCAGAGCTGCGTTACAGTGACAGCGGAGGCCGGCTGGTGGTCTCCCAATGCGTAGACAGGGATGGGTCCTCTTCTCTGAGCTCCTTGGCCCCAGTCCGCTGAGCCACGCGCTCGCTACCGCGGAGTAGTTTTCAGTCTACTCTCTCCCTTGCTTGGCTATTACGACGAAACCGTAAAGGCAAACACAGCTATACCGACCATCACCATTTAAAAAAGAGATATTACATGATACATTTAGAGAAGTGTGTGCTCACGTGTGTCCTTGTATTCACATACAGCCTCGCACACCTGATTCTATCTCCCGGCCCCACCTCTCCCCCTTCCCCCGAAGCTCCCCTCAGGTATGTTCTAGAACAGATACAGGTTGCCAGTGCCGTCCACCAGCTGTCCTGAACATCAGTTACAGATCTCCGCTAGGGACAAAAACATCTGTTCGGGCAGAGGCTGAGAAGCCGAGGCGGCATGTGTCGCGCTGCGGGTGTCTCTCTGCTGGGACGCCCCGCACTCTGGCAAGGCGCCAGGGGACAGGACCCCGGCCGGGCGCAAACAGTGTTCGGGACAGCAAGTATCCCTAGCTGAAGGGCGAGGCGAGGCTGCCCGAAATGAGGGCGGCGAGGGCGTGCCGCAGTCCCTCGGGTCCTACTCCCCCCCCACCTTTGTTCTCTCCCCACCCCCACTAGACTCGGGGTGGGACCTTTTCGCCTCCACTCTCCTTGCCCGCCCGAGGAAAAGGCTCGCACCCAGGCCCCTGATCCTGGAGGAGGCTGCCGGGTGCGGTTGGAAGCGCTGGCGCTGTGGCCGCGCACTGAGCGCAAAGCTTGCGCGCTGCGGCCGCGGCCTGTCCGCGTCGCACGCTCGGAAACCCGGAAAACGATCGCGTTTGGCTGCCTTTCTAACGAGGGCGGTGGAGGCGGGTGGGGGAAGATAAGGCCACCTTCAGTTACAAATAAACGTTACGTGATGTATTCACATTTCACTAGGTATCAATTACTGCACCTGGTGTAAAGAAAGTCCGACAGGACAAAAGGATGCACATGCAAACAGGTATTTGAATATGTCCTCAAGGATGCCGAAAGAGCGAGCTCTTGGCTCTCCGGGCACATGTGAGCACGGGCGCATGTGCTCACAGACTCGGGAGGACTGTTTCCTGGGTCTTCCCCAGCCGCTGACAATTTCTCAGCGTCCCTGCTCACCAGCCGTTCGCCCTGCGTCCCCGGGAGAGCGGCCCCCTTTCCTGCCTGGTTCTCGTGGAACGTAGCCAGCCTTCTGTGACTTCCGAAGTGAGGGCTCCTTGTATCGGACGCTCATTATTGACTACCTTGATGGCTAATGAGGGTAGGAGCATTTGGGGGGAGGGGGAGGTTTCATATTTCTTTTTTATTTCCACGATTCCATTCTCAGTGAACGTTACTAATGGTTAATAAAATGTAGTTTGCGACCTCAGTATGGGGATGAAGCAGTCCCAATAAATGTCACAAGATGTGAGACAAAAAAGTACCCTGCGACTGTGTGCAGGACTCTATTGCTCCCAGTTTTGGCTACAGATGCACTAAAATAACCTGTTAACACACACCGAAGTGCATCCCTATAATAACCTCCTCAATCATTTATTAAAAGTCGTGTCAAGCAGGCTTGTATAATTCATCTCTATGCAAATACATCAATGTCAGGCCATTAGCGTATTGCTCAGGTTTTTATTAAAGTGCATTCTTTTAAATTCAGCTCTGTAAAATACGAGCCCCATTGCTCAAGAATTATAGCAACTATTAGAGTAACATATGGGCAACATGCACTCAGAAAATAAAAACCAACAGATAAAGTGGCAGGGTCACATCGCAGGAGCAAACACTTAACAAAATGGCAGTAGGGTAATAGATTTTTCTCCCAGGGCCTTTGGCTAGTGGGTGTCATGGGCACCAACAGTTCCGAAAAGGCTAGAGGCTCGAAGTTACTCCGCTCTGTCCTAACCCCAGAACCAGCTTCGGAGTTAAGAGAGGGAAAGCTTCCAGAGCTCCTCTGTATCTGGCCTCCATCTTTCGACTCCAATATTTCAGCTTTCACAGAGATATGTTGATGAGAGGTTTATGGTTGAAACCATTCTCTCTCTCTCTCCCTCTCTCTCCCCCTGTCTTCTTCCCTCCCTCCCTCTTCCCCCACTCTACTCCAATCGAGGCCACTTCTCAGTCCTTACTAGGCGAACGGGAGCCCTGCCCCACCTGAAGTATTTTGTGAGATGTTCTTCTCTCCGTCGGAAGGTTGAAAGGGGTGAAGAAGGCCCAGGAAGGCCCGGGACTTGCTGGCAAATTTACCTCTCAAATGTTGAAGCCTCAGGGGTGAGGATGGCGGTGGTGGTGGCGGGGGGAGACTTTCTATTGAAATCAGTCCACGGCAAATAGTTAAGACGTCTCCTTTTGCCCTCCAGTCAGAAGAAATGTAGGTGCCCTTCCTCCTTCCCTCCCCCGGGGCAGCCCATTTCTCTGGTCATAATGCTTTACTATAACTTTGGCTTAACCAGGGAAAGAAAGCTCTAGTTTAATCTCAGAGGGACTTCCCTGTTTTGCGTTGCCAGGATTGAGTGTGGGTGGTAGTGGTGTCGGTATCCCTTCAGCCGATACCTTCGTTTAAGGTGATGGGTAGGGAGAGTGCCATCCGAAACCGCAGCTGACAAATCCACTGCAGAAGTCAGCTGCATCAAATTTAGTTTTTATTTTTAATTGCCATTAGAAGAGTCAATTTCCAGAGGCCCGAAAATAAACCTCAAATCCCAAACAAAACATGGCCCTTTCAGAAAAATAGAGAGAAGAGGAGAAAAAACTAAGAACAATCTCTCGGATTTAATGAGAGAGTCGCCCACATCCTCATCACCCCAGCATGGTAATTGAGCAGATCTATTAACTTGTTACACTAGATTTGTTTAAAGAGACTATTACACAGTCATTTAATCAATTTGTTACACCGGAGGTCCTGACTTATGAGACACTTGCCTTATGATTCCTTAATGACTGAATTAATTTGTTTTAATAAAACCAACATTGTGTACAAGTATATTTCTAGAAATGTAATTTTAGAGATAGAACAGTCCAATGCTTCATCTGATTAGGTCCTTTCTATGGTTTATCAAAGTCTGTAGTTTCTGACATAGCTGCTTGTATGGAGTATTTTTCTTTTTTATAGCGCCATTAATTTAATATGGATCATTAGTTCTTTATACACATGCATGTTCTGACAAATGTACCCAATGAATAATGCAGCTAATGTGCTCAGGCCCAAATGCATCACATCATAAACAGAGCCCTCTGAAAAAATAAGAACAATGGAATAAAATGCTACCTCCAGTCACCATGGTCATCATCTGGGTAGCATTCAGAGTCATCTTAGGTCTTGTTTTGCAGAGCAAGTCGTGTTTAGCCCCAGGATTATGTCAGCATAACCAACTGGGTCTAACTAGGTAGTGAACACAAATAGATTTATGGTGAATTAAGGTTGTCTTGAGAGCAGATGCAAGACAAGGAAATTGGTTTTGCTCTTGATGGAAACTGACGTGTGTAGAATAAAATGTAAATAAACAGAAAGTGCCCAAGAAAAGGGACTTGATGTTATTGATTATGTAAAAATAATTAGGACATTACAAATGATAATGTACTACAAATAGTTGGCTTTTATGGCTTGAGTTTTTGCAGAAAGAAACGATTTAGGCTCTGACACAGCACTTGAAAAATGGGGCATGATCTGAGGTGCAATAAAAAAATTAATAACTGAGGGATTGGAACGATCAGTTTGTAACTGGTAACTGATATAAATAATAACCGAAGGAGACTGCTGTAGAGGTAAGCATTTGCGCTTAGAGGAGGTGCAGTGATGGCCTTGCATGATCACTCCAGGCATCAAGTGCATCTGCATAATAGGGGTAACTATGCACAGAAGCCAAATATTGACTAATAGCTTAACAATTAGTGCAAGGAAGAGGGAGAAGCTGTATGTATTTTCAAAGAGGAGATGCTTTACTAGTCTTTCTTAACAATGATGGACAGGTAGCTGTTTGAACTTGATTTCATTTCAAAAAAGACTCTGGACTGCACACATGCTAACAGTATATTTGAATGGTTTCATGCCCTCTGTTTGGTGTCCTTTTGAAATGGAAATGGATATTAAACTGATGAGTGAAAACAAAAAATATACAGCTACTTCTGCTGTAACAAGAGTAATAGTGATGACTACATACTGATGAAATTCAGCTTAGAGTTACATGAATGGAGAGAAAACGGCTATTAGGATGGTCTCATAAAGACCCACCAATATTTCCCTAAGGTACAGATGTGGTGGTATTATTTGCTGATTTTGGTTAAATAATATAGTATTATTCATGGTTGGGATTCTGTTTGGAAACTAATCTTCCCAATGTGGTTCTGTTGGTAGAATAGGCTATTTTTGAGTTATTAATCTTAAAGTATGTGGATAAAGTGGAAGATGTCATTAGAGTTTTGGTTTTTGAAGCATAAAAATTTGTAAAACAAGAAAGAGTTTTAGAAATCATGCAGTTGTACAGTTCTGACATTTCACAAGCTACATTTATCTTTTCCCTTTCACTGTAGCTCAGTGATTTCTCTGCCTGAGACAGGAATGTTTATGATGATAAATCAGTGTTGTTTAATTAGATTCATCTTTACTTCATTTTAATGTTAGTTGGCAATGTATTTCTTTAGTTTATAAAAATGAACAATTTAATCACTTCTTGGTATAAAATAAGTGGCATGAGACCAAAAATCAATGTTGGATCTTTTTTGGAATTTT
>VMDR010030463.1:0-12370 GCA_007922815.1 Macrotus californicus
TATATTACCAGAGACAAGACATACCACAAATTTAACACTGATTATTGAAAAACAAAGTAGGCTGATGACTGTGTATTACCCAGAGACATATTTCCTTTATGACTTAATTAAAATGTACATTTAAGTTACAAAGAGTGAGCTATACTTTAAGAGGAACAACTTGTTTTTATTTTCTACTTATGTAATGAGATAATATTTATGTAAGCCTCATTTACAATAGGAATTAAGAGCATAATTTAAAATATTGTACTGGAATTAAATTTATCATGCAAAAGAAGTAGCCTGACATTGATACTTTCTGTGTCTAGAAAATGAGAATACTAGAATACTACCTTATTAGGTCATTCTGATTTTTTTCACATAGGTAGACTCAAAGACCACAATTTCCAAACAAATAGCTTGAAACACTTCCATTAGTGAAACTGCTAGTAATAGCTATCATGTATTGAATATTGGTCTCCCACTAGCCCAAGGACGTAATTACTATTATTGTCCTTGTGTGTGGGAAAATTACAGATAGATTGAATTATTTAACTAACACTTCAATGGAAATTCCACAGCTAATAATATTTTATGTATATTTTATGTACAATTAAGTAATCTCCATTCAGATAATAGATCAGTGTAAACAGAGTAGACAAGCTTGTTCAGTGAGTGGAAAGAATAACTAAGGGAAGATAGAATGATGAGGGTCTGTCTACCTCATAGTCTCTAGCTGAGTGCATATTTTCCTGAAACATCGTGTGCAAAGGCAAACCAGGCATCTGGAATGCTATTTTGCTATTAGACTTGTGGGAAAGAAGTTAACACTACTGTAAAATGTTGGGTTTTGTTGTGCCTCCGCGGCAGATTGACTTTTCGGAGAGCTGGACTCTGTTTCCCTGGATCCTGATGCCTTTGTAAAGTAATAATTTCCATTCTGAGCCTTAGATTGAAGAATCTCTTCTCTGCCACATGCCCCTATTTAAATTTTAGGTCTCTTTAGAAGAGGAAAGATTGAGACAGTATAGGTAATACTAAAATACCATTAGTTTTTAAAATCACTCCAAACTAGTTGTTAAAAAAGAAAAAGAATTCCAACCGATTCCTTCCAAGCTGAAGTTATCAGCCTTTCTACATGGTGTGCTAATGAAATAAGCTGAAAAATAACGATAAGTCATTTAAGACTAGCCAGCAGTAACCCGAGAACAATAATTGTACGTGGGAATCACATCTTCCTAAACTCAGACCAATGTACCCACTGAAAAAAGACTGAGCAAAATACCAAAATATGAAATAAGACATAATTGTCTCAACTATATTTATGTTTCATGTGTGAAATATATAATGGATAAACAGAATTTTCAAATATTACATATATGTATGTGGGTGTGTGTAGTTCATTACTAAAGGATCCGTTTTCTAAAATTAACTTCTACTTAGTTCAGGGCCAAATTCTGAGAGAAAATCTGTTTCCTTATATGATGCTGTACCAGGGATACTTCAAAAGACCAGTGTTAGACCCTGGCCAGGTAGCTCAGTTGGTTAGAATATCATCCCCAAATGCCAAGGTTGTAGGTTCAATCCCCGGCCCAGACACAGGCAAGAATCAACCAATGCGTGCGCAGATAATTGGAACAACAAGTTGCTGTTTCTCTCTCTCTCTCTCAAATTAATCAATCATTTTTTTAAATACAAAATGTGATGTTTCCACAAATCCTTACAGATTCACTGAATGACATAGGAAACTTCAGAGGTGTTCTATCATTTTAGCCTAAGAATTTGACAACTCTTCAATGCAGAACACCGTCAAAGGAATGTTACTGTTTAGCATCAGTGATCACAACTGGGGAAAGATGCTTTTTCTCCCTCTTTGGAACATAAAATAAAGTATGCTAGGGCACAGGAAAGGTGCTAAGGGTCTGATCCTCTTGAGTCTACCCAAACGACTGCCTCATCTGCATTTCAATTTCAGCACAAGGGTTAGCTCCCATTAAGTTGAATGAACGGATAATTATCTAAGTCAGGGGATATGATGAAGGATTCACATAATTTTAAATGTAGGTTTTAGAGTAAAATTCCTTGTGATAGATATTCTTTGATGACAATACTACAAACAATTGATTTTTATGAAATTTATTCATTTGTAAATTCTGTTATAGATGTGATTTTATGTGTTGTGTAAAACACATGCATACATATTTTAGTTGTGTTTTGTGCTGGTTTGGGTAATATTTTATTTCACACCTATGATTTTCAGACAGAAAAAATGCATATTATTTACAATTTGTAGATTAATTGCTAACCACAAGCCTCGGGAAGAAAATTCAGTCATAGATAATTGTAGGATGATTATTAAAAAAATGAGAATGTATTGCTAATTACAAAAACCCTTTAACTATGTGTCATGTAAAATAACACGTGTTGGTTTGGGGACATAATTGAGTAAAAAAAGAGATTTGATTAGAATTGTCTTAGTCATACATTTGCTTTGTTTCCTAGGCAACTATGAATGTTTCCTATCAATAGAAAAGCATTTGCCAAAGGGAGTTTTCCAGAGTGAGGGCGGGGAGCTCCAAGAAAGAAGGGGCTTGTGAAACCTGGCCTGCTCCCTTGGAGCCTGTGTGTCCCTGGAGAAGGGACACTTAGTCACATGTGCTCGCTGGGTCTGTAGTGGCTCCCTTTCCTCTCTGGTGAGGAGCCTCTCAGAAGGCTGGCAGCACCCAAATCTGTTTTATTTTGTTTAAACTAGGCTTCCCAAACTTACCTGACATTGGTAAATCTTCTCAATTAACCCTTATTCATTTTCATGAAATATGTTTTGGGGAAAGCTGTGCTAGAATCAACTCCGCAATAGGTAACCTGAATTAGCTCATGACAGCAACGATTTTTTTTTCCTTTTTGCAAATGCTTCATTTCCCATGTCAACCTTATCTCTGTAAGAGGCACTCCGCTACTGTCTTTGTTGAATCTTCAACAAAATGAGTAATGCTTCATGTCTGACCACCACCTATCCCTACAAGCAGAGCGTGGTTTCTGTAGAATACCCTGGAGCCTGCTCTCACACATTGCTAAAATCCTCCTTTGTTGGCTGATGCTCTCAACACTCACTCACCTTTAAAAATTTTCCTCTCCCTTTAGTGTTTCTTGAGTCCTATGTGCTCAACATCTCGTGCGACAATCTGCACACAAACCCTGCCTGCAAGGCAGGGTATTATTTGACTTCCTCCAGGCCTAAGAAAACAAGCTTAAGATAATTGGTTGTGTTTCATAGGCTGCAGTGAGAATCTGAACTCTTGTTTAACTTCCAGGCCATGAGGTGCTGCAGGGTAGGGATGCCGTTCATTGTGATGCAGCTGTTGTGTATAAGAATGTTTGCAGTTCTTAGTTGATACTTGAGAAGATGCTGAATTAAACTGACTTCTTTGATTTTTATGCATTTCATGGAAAATTATAGCATTATTTTAATGGGAAAGTGCTCTCAGATTCAACATATTCAGCTTACAAATATATACATAGGCCGTGGACTCACTGTTCCCCATCACACCAATTTATGTCATTTACATTTGACTATCATGTACAGGAATTGATATTTGGTATTGTGGATAAGTTTGTTTAGGCTGAGGTGGTAGACTCATGAATCTAGAAATGTTTCAGAAAAGGAGTGAGTCTGGTGACTGTAGAATAGAGGATTTTTTTTTTGTCTAGATAGTTAAACCCAGAAGTTCACAATTAAAGCACAATTGTTGGAATCTTATTAGAGACGAGATAAAATCACAGCGTGTTTAGATGCATGCATTATGAGATTTGAGATACTATTTTTCCCTGAGAAAGTTAGCTTAATGGTGTTAACTATCTTTTTGTATAATATTCTTGATAAAATTATGAAATAATCCAAAACATCACGTTATCAGTGAGAAACTAATGTTCTCACAGAGATAGAATGAAATCTGCACAATAGTTTGCCAAGAATACACATTTATATAACCCTTCTCTTATTTGTCCTGGGGACTTAAAAACAAGATTATTTGAATTTTGAATTGACTTCCTATAAATACTATTCTAAGGGAAAAACAGAGGGAGACTACTTTCTGACAAATATCTTGCTGGTGAGGAGGTGAATGGGAACAAAAGGCAAAACGTAGTACAATGCGTGCCGTGCATCCTTCTGTTGGGGAGGTCTCTGTGTCTGTCTCCTTGGGCTGATGTAGGGAAGCACCGCAGACTGGGTAGCTTAACACAACACAGATTTATCATACAAAGTGAGGCATCACGTTATCTGCAGGATGCTGCTCCCCCTGTGACCTGGAGGGGAGAATTTTTCCTGCCTCTTCCAGCCGTGATGTTTGCCAGCCATCCTTGGTGTTCCAGCTTGTTCTGCAGCTCTCAGACCTCAGCCTCCACCCTCACATGCTTTCTGCGATCGTGGCTCTGTCTCCACGTGGCATTTTCCTCTGCTTCTGAGGGTACCAGGCCTGCTGAGTTAGGGCACGCCCTAAAGAGCTCTTCTTAACTTGACAACATCTGTAAATGCCCTATTTCCAGAGAAGGTCATACTCACAGGCACCTGTGATTGAGACTTCAACATGTCTTTTTTGGGGGACACTATTCTACCTATGGCAGTGTCTACCAACTAAAAAAACAGAAAGGTGATAAAACATGAGCTAATATAAAAAATGATGTCAGTTCATTTTGTGAGGGATTAAAGGATTAATTTGGAAGAAATTTGATGTGCCTGATATTATAGAACAATTTTTGTGAAAAATGCACACTTTTGACTTTTAAAATAAGGATAAAAAACACAAAAAATACTTTGAAATAAAATAAAATTTTACCAAACTAGAAATCTTAAAATACAATAATAGTGCCATCAGCACATACCCATAAACCTCCTGGAAGTATTTAATCTGGTGTGGTAGCATGCCTCAGTGTGGAATGAAACTCTTCACTGTGTTGATTAACGACGACCATTCCCTGCAAGCAGAGTTGAAGATGGAGGGGCTTCTGTTCTTCATGCTCTGATACCAAGCACATCCATATTTCATGAAAGACACCTTCTCAGATTTGATATTGATTGACTATATTGTTTCTGGAAGAGAAAGCTTACCACTTTAGTTTGAGAGGCTGTGACCTTTGCTACTGAGAATGATGCATGGCAGATGACATCAGAAGCATGGAAACAGAGCGGCTGCCACGAAAGTGTCGTGAGGGAAACCTGGCTAGATCATATTCCCACTATGCGGTGTGCTGCACAAGGCAGTTGAGATAACGTCTTGCAAGTTAGTGAGTTTATTTGTAAAACGGACACTTTACATCTTTCTAAAGATTCCTGATAAGAAAATAGAAGAGTTTCAAATGAGTTCTACGAAAATTATGGGTGCAGACGAGTTTGTGATCGCAAACAGAAGACAGGTTGGACCCACCAAAGGCAGAAATCATTTTAGAAGGGCTTATGAACAGATCTAGGAATGGTAGAATCCACAGGGGGAACCCAACTTTTGGAAGGAATAATGAAGAAACCTATCAGTTTCTGGAAATCTGAATATCCCAGGCAGACATTTTACCAGCATTGCTGCAGTAAGCACAACCTGCCTTAGAATAAACACCCTTCTACTCTCTTCTGTGTCCCTGGTCACTGCCGAGCAGGTGGAGCTCCAGGGGAGAGCACCAGTGTGCCAGGTCAAGGTCGCACACGCACGCTCCATCGACAATGCAGCCTGGCCCTGTGACTTCTGTTGAGGGGAGGGCTTCCAGGGGCCACTTTTTCATCAAGACTCCACTGGGACAGTTCCTGTCCCAGAGGACTTTGGGGTGCCGTAAGGAAGGGAAATGGGTGCTAGACATTCACAGGGAGGAGTGATACCAGACTGGATCAATACTTTTGGCCATCAATGATTTTATAAAAAGATAACCTTGTTAAAAGTGCAAGCCGTCCAGACAAGTCATAGACAGTGGAGTCGCCTTGTCTTCAACACCCTGGGAACTGGATTGTGATGGCAGCTTCCGTTTTCTAGCCCTCACTGCAATAAAACAGGAAACATTGCTGCCAAAACCCTTCCGTGTGCAAAAGTCTTTGTTCTTTTCTGTCTTTCTTTATTAAAATCTTATATCCATTTTTCAATCTTTGCAGTCTCTAAACCACATTCTCCCATTCCATGGTTATTCTTACCTTCTTTCATCACCTCTGCCTTTGCGTTGGCTTCCTCTTCTTTTCTCTGAGACATGAAGATATGCAACCTACCATATAAACTTGTGTTGCAACTTCTTATTTTTCTGAAATCTGTTTCACTAAATGTTACATGGCACGTGAACCTCAAGCCTATTTTATCCTGTAATCTTTTGTTTCAAGAAACAAAATTATCCATAAAGTGATCACATGTAGAAAGAACTCACCTTTAAGGAGGCTTAGGTAACAGAGAGCATCATGGGGAGGCTACCGGGTACGAGCTCCAGAGAAGCTGCTAGAAAACTGACAGCCCTGCGGGAACTAACCTTCTCCATCTCTCAGGATCCCATCTGCAAGGGTGCCTTTTGTCATTGTTTCTCTCTATCTCTTCTTTGTTCTGCTTCTGCTGCTTGTTCAGTCCTGAATCAAAGGCTCCTTGGAGGTCCATGCATGCCACCCATGAGTGACAGACTCTCTCTTTCTCTTTTAGAGAAAAAGAACTAATACAAGGTGCGGGAGCACATCAATCTTTATCTGTTTTACCCACATCTTCAGTCTGTCATCCTTGGTTTTGTGGCCTCAGCCTGCAAAACTCCTAAGGATTTCTCAACACTAAAAAATAAAACTATAAAATGTTGTTTGTGACTTCCATTGTCCCCACAAACATACTGTACTTTCTTCTTTCAAGTCCTAATTACTTAAAAGGAAATTACCTAATTTCAGGCAAAGCTAAAAAGAGAACGTTGAGCACACTAAAAGACAGAACAGTGTGCTGACCAGACCAGCACAATGTGCTGGACCAGAGAGTCCAGCAGGATCTCTTTTGCATCAGTGGGGAGGGATTGCGAGGCCCCAGCAGCTCTGAGGAAAAGGTGTTTGTAACAAGGTCTGAACATAGCCTTCCAAGGCATTTCAGGGAAGACGTGGAACAGATTCTGTAAAGTTGCTCATGAAACCATTTCAGGTCTACTTAATCACATTAACGTTTTATGTTTAAGTAACTGAAATAGTCACGGATGTGCAGTTGGAAGGTCTGAGGAGAAAATGCCTAAGGCAAGCAGTTCTCTCCTTTTACGATGTGTATGTACCATCTCTCTGGAAGGATCAGACCATAAAAACAGTGGACTCCTATATAACACAGTACAACCGAAAATTCTAATAGCCATGGCTGTTATAGAAGAGCGATTTATATTACTAATTGTTGATAGTCATCAATACAGAAGGCAATAAAGCATTAGTAGATTTAGTGAGAGAGAATTACTTTATTGATCATCCTAAAGTGGCAGGAACACTTCCGATTACAGAAAAGATTGCATGGTTCATATAGATGACTTCTGCATTTTGTTGTATTTCCATCTTTTTACTTCTGCAATGATAATAGAAGGTGGTAAACTCAGAGGCAAAAAAAAAAATGAAGCAAAGATACTTTTTTTGCCTCTAAAGTTATTTGACAAATAGCAAAATGAGAGAAATACTGAGATAGCAAAAGAGCCTGCAGCTGTGAAGAAAAACATTATAATTTTAAAAGACAAGAGTTCCGCATAGTCTGAGAGTCTCTGCCACAGACACTCCTACATCTGGAAAGAACTCATTCTGTCTTTGAATGTGCCGTACATAAAGAGAATTATGATGGAATAATTGATCATAATTAGTAGAAAGGAATGAAACTGTAGCATGTATATGCACAGCTATGTGTCCATGTGTGTGTCTCAGATGAGTCATTCCTGGGGAAACATGCACAGAATGTGCCCTTCCCCAAAAGGGACCGGCAGGTAGTGATGCCCAATAGCAATCATGGCAGAAAGCCACTTTACTGAATGGTTCACCAGAGTCAGACTTTCTTGAGTCACAAGCACTGGGCTTCACCAAAGCGATGCGAACTGTTACAGTATTTTCTTTTGTACTTGCGACAGCTCTGGATGGCACATTTGTGTGTGATCTTCACTTCACGACGCTATTCCGCTCCGTTAAGTCATATGCCAATACTGTTGTAATGATTTAGTTCTGTCTCCCAATTTATAAGCAGGATGAGGCTTGTTAGTACCTCATACCTCCTGGGCGTGAAGGGAAGGCCAGCCATCTCTGAGGTGCTCTCCCTCATCACCCCTTGGATGTCTCCCAGCCTCCCCGGCACACTCCCCCACTTTCCCACCACAGTGGTAATTCCTGCAGGAAGGCCCAGCCAGCTCTGGGGCTCTGTCAATGATTACAGGAATAATTTATTCTCAAATGGATGCTAATCTGATAGAAGTTGTCAAATTTTCCCGGAGCTCAGGCAGAAACAAACTTCTTCATGGCCAGCGTACTGATTCCATCCACAGTTATTGTGATGGGGAAGATGAATGATCCAATTACTAAACACGCAGCTCCAGGCAATACAAAACCACATCCTGATTAATCTAACTACAGAGGAGAGACACTTCTGTTTAGAAGAGCTCCCCTCAAACAAACAACACTGGATTACGAATAAAGGTGACTCCTATCTGTGTGGTAAGACTTGTGGATATTTGGGACCTGACTAAGGAGCCTGCCTAAGGTGGACATATTTATATAAATGTTCTTAATGTACTAGATACTTATAATTATATTCAAGTAGGAGAGTAGGAGCAAGTTTACAACATATGGTCATTTGTGAGATAAAATTAAGATTTTATTCTAGCTCCTTAGTGCTAATAAGAACCTCATTTCTTTCCTTTTTATACTCAATATTTAAAAATATGTGAAAGGTAATAGAGATTAAAGAAAATGCTGAGATTCATAGGTGATCACTGCCACCATGTATCATATTTTTTTTGTCGTGAGGGTCAAATGACTCAGTAATTTCTCTGCAAAGACAGCAAAAAACAATACAGATTTTGGTGAGGGGACGCACATTTAAATGTCATCAGTCAAGTTATTAAATAAATATTTCAACTTCAGTCATTGATGTAGGAAATCTCTGGTCCTGTGGGAAATAAGAACAGTGAAAACAGCTGAAGAGAACACACCCGGGGCCCAGTGAAGGCGTCAGGCACACTGGACACTGATCTTGTCTAACTCTCGTCTTTTAGCATCACGTTCTGTAAGCTTCTCCTCCTCAGTGTGCCTCCCTGTTACATCTCTGTCCTTGACCGGAGGTGACAATCTTCCCCAAGATGCCTTGTGTTTCTGAACGTGGACTGGCAACAAAGTCCTCCTTCCCTTTGTTCTGACTCCACTTCCCTGCTACCTTCTGACCTACACCTTGAACTCAGGAAGTTTCCGATCACATCCTGTATCCCTGGCCTCACTCTGACCTGTGTTCTTGCTTGATAAACACAGAGATGCTTCCCACAAATCCGAGGCAGCAAATGGCTCTTGAGTGACTTACCCTGAGAATGACCACAGCCACTTATAAAACAGGCTCCATTTGCGCAAGGACGAGGAAGCGTATGGCATGTAGTGTGACCATATACAAATGGACTCAAATGGTAAGTGAAGACAGGCCACTGGCCCCGAAGTCTTAGACAAGTGCTCAGTTGTCCGAGGACATGGACAGAGCCATCTGAGAGCAGGGGTCCACTGTGCAGCCAGCAGGGACTTCAGTCAACGTGACCAGTGGGACTGCAGGTGGCAGAGCCAGACCACCCTGCATCTAGGGGTCAGTGGCCTTTCTTTTGGGGGTGTTTGAGGCTTAATCATGATGAATCCTAGTCAAAAATGTCTGTCAAATTGCCCTTTTTATGTAATTAAATTTAAAAAGTATATTTATAACCTTCCTTCAAATACTGGCTCTTCCACTTTCTACTAAATGGCATTGGTGAGTTGTTAAATTTGCCAAGTCCCAATTTCCTGAAATGTAAAAAGAGGAAAAATTGGTATTTATGTCACAGGGTTGATGATAAAATCTGATGGCTTGTGGGAAATCACCTAGAACGTTGCTTGATTATTAGTAACTTTTAAAACAACAAAACTAATAAGGCATTCTCATTAATATGCTACCAAGTTTCAAATGATACTTACATTTCCATTAAAATAAGGATTTCCATTTGTTTTGTTCAGGGATATTTACTCACAAGGCAAAGAAATGTACTCAAGGTGGGTAGATAAGACAGGCCTGATGAGATGGGTTTTATCTCTGTTTCCTTCCCTGCACCCCTGGTGAATCCTGAACTTTGCTGAGATACTGTGGCTCTGGTACTTGCAGGGAGGTCTCAGTGATGCACCCAAAGTCAGAGAAGTGGGTGGCCTTTGGATGAGAACCTTTGGGAGAGGCTAACAGGCAATGGACACCGACAGGGGTTTAAGTCAAGGAAATCTTACTCCAAATATACCCTTAATCATTATGTGTATATGTAATGCATAAATATATGCATGTACATATAGTAAAAAACTGGAGGCTTTGATAATGCCAAGTCAAAGCAATGATAAAGGCTTGATCATTTTATACCATTTCTGTTTATCACTAGAAAGATAAATGTCACACAAAGATGAGTCATGTTTATCTGCATTGATTTCCACTGTTTTAGAATTTCAGTTCTAAGGAAACATAAGTCCAGGTTTTTGCTAAGTCAGGGAGTTCCCAGTTCATGGGGAAAAAGCAAATGATATTTACGGGGAAGGTAGAGGGAGCCAGAAGGAAGGAAGGACCAGAGTATACTGTCAGCCTCCTGGTACACACATGTGAGCATCCAATGAGCACCGTGCCCCTAAATTTCCTGCACCAGTTAGGACCACATACAGATTGATTGCTAACAGTGAGAGAGCCCCTTTCTAACCCATGTACCCACTCTCCTCCCACTGTGACCCCAAATGCTCCACTGCTCATAAGAATATCTTCTCTTATATGATCTGATTAAAGAAAAAATGATGACAGGCTATGAAAATGGAGAAGCTTTAAGAATTATAATAAGAATGGAAAGCAGCCAAACGCATTAAAGATTTCTAGCATCGCAGCTCCAAAGAGTGCCAAGGCCTCTCTCATTGCGGAGGTGGATAAATATCTGTGGCTACTCTTAAACCGCTATCAGTTTGTAAATTTTAGGAGGTAAGCGACTTCACTAGAAATACATATTTTACATCCTTTACAAGTTATCTTGGTAATTTATGGACTAAATGATCTAATTGAATCTCCTAATTTGTTCAAAACTATACTGCCAGAGTGTGAAAACCTGAGAACTCATATTGTCCTTTATTCACTCACCTTTAGGTTAAGTAGAACATATGCATGTGAGCACAAATATGAATATGGATAGATTATATGGGTTAAATATATTTAACATCACACTCCTATGCTTACGTGACCTCTGGACCGTGTGTCTGCACTTCCACAGTGTCAACACCAGATGGCGCACTTTCACATTAACTTTGCTATGAAAATGCCACGCAAATATCATGTACAGAGTTTGTATGTACCCCATCTTATGAAATAGTTCAGAGCTTTCATTCAGTGATGATATCAAAATTCTATTGTTTGGAAATCAAAACAACGAAAAGGTAAAAGAGGAATTTAGTCACATTCTAAGTTATAATTAAAACATATTTTTCTTCATAGTAATTTATGTTCTCTTAAGTAATCTTCATTGCATATATAGAGCGTTAATAATATATTAGCATATTTATGTTATAATGGATAACATATTAAGCATTAATTATAATACTAATTAATGAGATATTTTCTTTTCTTAGAGTAAGTTTCATAGTCTATTTTTTCCCCTTGGTGTTAATGCCCCATGTACCATTTTTTAAAAAGATTTTGTTTATTTTGGAGAGAGGAGAAGGGAAGAAGAAAGAGATAGAGAGAAACATCAATCTGTGGCTGCTTCTCATGTGCCCCCCCACAGTGGGGACCTGGCCCTCAACCCAGGCATGTGCCCTGACTGGGAGTTAAACCAGCCCCGCTTTGGTTCCCAGGCCCATGCTGAACTCACTGAGCTACATAGCCAGGACTCTATGTACCATTTTTTAATGGCTTTATCATAAATTACCTCTCTTGACCCAGGGATCATTTGATCAATTAAGAATGAGGGAAAGTCAGGAATTGATTATAATTCAGTTTTTTTATTCTCTCCACCACATTTTTTCTTTCTTGATACCAGAATGCTTAATCTAATTTAAACATAATAGTCAAAAGAGAAAACATTTTTATTTTTTATTATTTTTTTATTGTTATTCAAGTACAGTTTTCTGTCTTTCCCCCCCACCTCTCCCCCCACCCCCACCCTCCCCACTTCCCTCCCCCATTTCCACCCCCCTTCTTATTGTCTC
>VMDR010030464.1:0-12369 GCA_007922815.1 Macrotus californicus
TCCCCATAATTCTCTGTAATTGAAAATTCTCATGCTTCATTGAAACATATTTCTTATTTTCACTTATATCATTAAAATAATTCATTTATTTCATTGAAAAATAGAGGATTAATAAAATCCACATACCAGTGGGATATTTTTATTGGTGTATGGTGTAAGATATCACTCCCAACGGAATTTCCTCTGCAGGTAGAAATTAAGGTAAAGAAAGCAGTACCAAGCAGTCTTTCTTTCTTCTCCTTCCCCAGTTCGGACGTCACAGACTCAACCCAGAAAACAGAACACTGGGAAGTCTTCGCAATGTTCTCTATCTTCTTCACCAGCGAGTAAGGTGAGCTTTGTAGATGTTTCACGTTTGTCCTCTGTTTCAACAGCCCCCTCTCTCTGGGACAGTTGGATCTGTCTCACTTGGCAGTGGCAGCCTGGAAACCTCTCCCTTGGATGCTACGCTCAGGCATTTCTCATTTTAGGGGTTTGGTACAATGTGACAGCACATGTCAATAGCAGCTTTACGTGTAAGTCAGAAACTGGAAACATCTCAAGTGTTCATCATCAGGTGAATAGATACGTAAATTGTGATATCTCTGTATAATGGAATACTACTTAGAAAAAAAAAGTAATTATTGGTTTATGCAACAACATGGATGAATCTCAAAATAATGCCAAGTGAAAGTCAGTCATAAAAGAATTCGTACTGCATGACTCTATTTACCGTATTTTGCCATGTATAATGCACTCCAGTGTTGTTGTGCACATTTATATACAGGATTATTATACATATATGGGATCCTTATTTTTCCCTCAAAAATTTGGGCAAAAGAGTATGTGTTATACATGGCAAAATATGGGTATGTAAAACTTAGAAAATGCAGATATCTGTAGTGACAGAAAGCATATCAGTGTTCACCTGGGGCCAAGATAGGAGAGAGAGGGAGTGGTTACAGAGGGATGTGAGGCTATTCTGGGGGGTGATGGATATATTCACTGTCTTGAATGTAGTGATGATTTTGTGAGTGTGTACCTCAGTCAAAACTCATCAAATTTAAATCATTTAAACTTCAATAAAGCTATAAATACATGTATATTTACTCTTTTTCTCTCTTTCCTCTCTCTTTTCCAAGAGGTAGTCACTGTAACAGTTAAGAGTATGTAAGATATATACTAAGGAGGACCCTCAAAAAAATGGAATTTGTTTTTAAAAAACTGTGTATTTATTCTTACATGTTTAAACTTCAGTTACCTTCAACATACTCATTTGAGGCAATACACCTATCAAGACTTTTTTCCATTGCTCAAACAGTTTTTGAACTCACTGATTTTGATGCCTGTTAGCGCTTCTGCCATTTTTTGTTTCACCTCTTCCAAATGGCAAAACATCTCTTTAAGGGCTTTCTTCATCTAGGGAAACAAAAAAAAAGTTGCTCAGGGCAAGATTGGGGGAATAGGGAGGGTGGGGCACAGAGGTCATGCCATTTTTTGTTGTTGTTTTTTTTGTATCAAAAGCTGCTGAACATTGTTGTGGGCAGATGCACTCATAAATCACCCATCATGAAATGGGCAAGCGCATTGAAAGAGTCTTAAAAAGAGAAATTTACTGAAGTCAAATGCAGCCTCTCACAACAATGTCACCTGGTACACTGATACAGATGGGTTCCTAGAACACTCACCTAGTGCTGGAAGCCTGTATTACCAGGGGCTCGCCCTCCAGATGATAATTCTGGTTTTTTGGTGGGTCTTTGTTTGTATTTCCAGAAAATTATATAAAACCTGTATCTTGGGTATTCATTTTTATGTAAATGGGATCCTATGGTAATAACTGTTTTGCAACTTGCCTTTTTATAAACTTAGTGTCACAAACAACCCTTCATATCAATATCTATGAATTATTTTTTATATCTAATTTTTCATAGTGATTAGCTTTCTGTTATATAATATACCATAATTTATTGACCAATACACTTACTGATGGATAGTTTTTTTTCCAGGTTTTTGCCTTTACAAATATTGCTGAGTAAATTGCTCATAAATATAGCTTTTTATACCTGAGTGATTGTAATTGTAGAGAAAATTCCTTGAAGTGGAATTACCTGGTTAAAGAGTTTGAACAGCCCTGGCTGGTGGAGCTCAGTGGATTGAGCGCGGGCTGTGAACCAGAAGGGTCACAGGTTTGATTCCCAGTCAGGGCACAGGCCTGGGTTGCAGGCCAGGTCCCCAATGGGGAGTGCGTGAGAGGTAACCACACATTGATGTTTCTCTTCCTCTTTCTCCCGCTCTTCCTCTCTCTCTAAAAATAAATAAATAAAATCTTTAAAAAAAAGAGTTTGAACATACCAAATTTTGATAGGCATAGCCAAATTTATCTTAAAAAGTGAAACCAATTTCCATTTCTGCCAGCATTGTGGGAGTTAAGAACAATGTAGTTAACAAGAACTTCAAGAAGGTAGTGTTAACTAGGAATGTATAGGGTTACAGTTTTCAAATCTAGTATGTTTTTACATCTTTTGTTTCGTTTGGTTCTCCCTCAGCCTTGTGAGTATAGAAGGGGACTATATTCCCATTGTTGCAGAATAGGAAACAGGGTTAGAGAAAGAAAGTGACTGGCTCAACACCAGAGAGATGGAGGCAGAGAAAGATGTTCAACCTCAGAGGTTCAGTGTGCACTCAAGGACTATTGGATAAATGAAGAGCATTCCATCTACAACGATGGAAATACCTTCCCTGTCCAGTCGGGTTATTACCACTAACCACATGTGGCTACTGAGCACTTGAAATATGGCAAGTGCAGCTGAGAAACTGAATTTTTAAAATTTAATTTTATTTATTTATTTATTTTTTAAGATTTTATTTATTTATTTTTTTAGACAGAGGGGAAGGGAGAGAGAAAGAGAGGGAAAGAAACATCATTGTGTGGCTGCCTCTCGTGCATCCTGCACTGGGGGACACGCCTGCAACTCTTTGATTCGCAGGCCAGCACAACTTCAGTCCCACGAGATTTCAGATGCCAATCGCAAGTCATAGGTCCCTGGATTATCCATAATCCACTTCTGTCTCACTTGGCCACATATCAGAGATTCCCAAGACCCTTTCCTCCTGGGATTTGCTTATTTGCTAGAGTGTCTCACAGATCTCCAGGGAACATGTGTGTTTATTAAAGTACATGATTATACAAGTGAACAGCCAGATGAAGAAGTACATAGAGTGAGGCCTGGGAGGGTCCTGAGCACAGGAACTTCTGGGCCCTTGGGGTACATCACCCTTCTGGTGCGTGGATGTGTTCACCCACCTGGGAGCTCTTCAAACTCCATATTTTTGGCTTTTATGGAAGCTTTATCATGTGGGCAGATCCATCAACTCCCTGTCTGGCTCTCTTCCCCTCTCTGGAGGATGGGGATGGGGCTGAAAATTCCAGGTCTCTAATCATGGCTTGTTCTTTTTGATGACCAATCCCCACCATCGAGGAGCCCACCCAGGGGTCACTTCTTACAATAAAAGACACTGCAGTTACCCAGGGTATTCCAAGGGGTTTAGGAACTCTGTCAGGAACTGTGGTCAAAGACCAACTATTAGAACAAGAGATGCTCCCGGTGTTCTCATAGCTCAAGCAATTACAAGGGTTTTGGGAGCTCTGTGCCAGGAACCAGAGACAGAGACCAATATACATCTTTTCTGTTTACACAGCAGACCTCATGTTGAGAAACACTGAAGTGGACTTTCTTGGGAGGAACATAATTCATGTTAATTAACGAACTAGAAGTATATGGGTCAAGCCTTTTCATTCCTATTTATCACATGATTTGTCCCAAATAATAGGTTTTCACACATAGCAGATATATAAAATACAGAATAGCTTGTGCATGGAGCACTTCATGTGTTTATGCTGCATGTAGACCTAGAGGTGCTGATGAGCTGGCATATGAGATCAGTTCACTCTTGACAAACGGCTGTGGAGAAATCTGAACTCCTGGTTCCAAGCATTCTTCTCTGTGGTTGGAGGATTGGTACTAAAGGGCTGGTCTCCACCTGGGAACTTACTAGAAATGCAAATTCTTGAATCCCATCCCAGGCTTAATAAATCAGAAACTCTGGGAATGTGACTCAAAAATCTGTGGTTTAACAAGCCCTTCGGGTAATTCTGATGTATGCTAAATTTGAGAACCACTGGGTTAGAAGATCAAATGTATGGGAAGACTGAAAATGGGGTAGCTTTCATTTCTGTCTCTTTGCCTAGTTCTGTTGAGGCTAAAGTGATCCAAACCAGTCTGCAGCGTTCTTAACATTTAAGGATTGTTACTTTGAAATAACTGAGTTGGGAGAGTGTTAAAGATCTAAAAGTTCTTAGTTAGATCTCAGATCTTGTCGTTAAGATGGTTTTATGATCTGCATCCTATCTGGAATAGTGTCAGCATTCCGCTAATTAATGGTGATTATAAAGACAAAGGATTGGTGGCTCATGAATACTAAACTTTAATCAGTCTTCAAATACCTTTAAAGGTAGTAAGTACTTTGACAACAGAAATCTGTTAACATCTAAAACTTCCATTGCTTGTTTTGATTCTGAAGGAGAAACCTTTATGAAGTAGCTGTCAAAGTGGCCTGTTTCTTTTTTTTTTCTTTTTTTTTCTTTTTTTTGATTTTAATTATTTATTTTAGAGAGGGGAAGGGAAGGAGAAAGAGAGGGAGAGAAAGATCACTGTGTGGTTGCCTCTCACATGTCCCCTACCTGGGACCTGGCCTGGAACCCAGGCATGTGCCCTGACTGGGAATCGAACCAGTGGCCCTTTGATTCTCAGGCTGGCACTCAACCCACTGAGCCACACCAGCCAGGGCAGTGGCCTTTTTCTTTGGTGCAGGAGTTGACTTTTATAAAGCAAGCCTTTAATTTTTTTCAAACTTCTTTCCTTTTAGGCGGTTTGGAATAATGGGACTCTACAAGGGCCTTGAAGCCAAACTGCTGCAGACAGTCCTCACTGCTGCTCTCATGTTCCTTGTGTACGAGAAACTGACGGCTGCTACCTTCACCGTTATGGGGCTGAAGAGTGCACACAAGCATTGAGACACCTTGCCCTGCAGAGTGAGGAAAGGTGCTCAAGATGGGAGTTTCCTTCTGTGAGAAGAGAAGTGATTTCTTTTTTTACTCTTGCTTTTTCCACCGTGAATGTTTACCCTCATTGGCTTCAGAAGCATTTAAGGGTAAACATGGAGTATAGCCAGCTGAACCTGTACACCAACTTAATTTTTATGATGGTTGGTTGAATTCTGTGGGGGAGGTTGGACTAGTGGTCATAATGAAGAGAAAGCGTTATTGAAAACCTAAAATTGGAAGCGTGTGGGGGTTGATCAGTTTTCCTACGGAGAAAGGACTGTTGCTGTCACGTGTAATCTTTTCCCGTTAAAAATCTTTCTTAAATTTATCAGCTGTTCTCTTTCCCTGAACCCTTCTCCAGGTTCTAGGACAAATTTAATACTATGAAATTCTCCTCATATACTTTTTATGTCTTAATCTTGGTATTTTCCTAACTAAAAATAATACTATGACTATGCCATGGGAGCATGGTTTTATTTTTGTTGGACTTTTTTCCTCCCTGCTTAAAGAAAGGTGTCTTCTTTAGTATATGAGCTATTTATTCAGGGAGAGAAATGAAAATTATTAATCCCACATGATTCTCTTATAAGCTGTTTGTAAACATTGCTTATTCATTAGTGTATGACAATTTTAAAATATTTATTTTGAATCAACTCCTTTATTACAAAAGGCTTGAAGTTTTACGTTCAGCCATATAAACCCCAATAAATTGTCGGCACCAAGGACATGCCCTTTATTAAGCTATTACATTGGGTTTTCAACTAGCTGGTAAAAATCACAAAAAAGGGGGGAAGGAAGCAAATATCTTGTTTAGGCTCTGAACTATTTTATCTCCCTTTACAAACTCTTGGAGGAAGCTGTATTTTTTTGTTGTTTGTTTTTTTATTTTTTTTTATTTTTATCAGTGAACATCTGATTGAGGTTGTTTCTATTTGGAAACATTTCTTAGAGTCCTCCTACTCAGAGTATGGTGCATCAAGCAGCAGCATAGACATCACCTGAGAGTTGGTTGGACATGTAGTCCCAGACCTTTTTAATTATATTCTGCATTTTAACAAGATCTAGTGGTGATCCAGAATCAAATTAAAGTTTGAGCACTGGCCTGCGAACCAAAGGGTCACCAGTTCGATTCCTAGTCAGGGCACATGCATGGGTTGCGAGCCCATGCTGTAGGGGCAGCATGAGAGGCAACCACACATTGATGTTTCTCTCCCTCTCTCCTTCCCTTCCCCCCTCTCTAAAAATAAATAAATAAAATCTTTAAAAATAAAATAAATAAATAAAGTTTGAGAGACCTTAATGCACCTGGCCCAACGGAAGATAGAATTGTTTTCAATGATAGAAACCAAGACAAAGATTTTTCTCAAAGGAAAGATGGACTAATGTATTAAAACAACCTCTGGAAAAACCTAGAGTCCTATGTCATCATTTACTTTTCCTCACGGCACAGGTGGTAGGACTTGTACTGTGTAGCTAGGAGTGAATTTAGACATCTGAAGCCACTCAGGAGGCAGACTCTTGACATTAATAGAACAGCTTTTTAGGTTCCTATGCGTTGTTTTTTGTCCCTATAGCAAAATGACAGGTTTTTTATTTATAAATATAATTCAGTCAGAGCCAAAGAGTAATGACGAAGTGTCTGTGGACTCTGGTATTTAGTTCTGTTGGAGAGTAGAAATTTCTCTTATTTTAAGTTTTGTGAGTGTCTGTGGTGGGGCTTGGGTGGGAAGCACAAAACTGATTTTGATTTTTATACAGGAGAAGAATGATCATAAAAGTGCCATGTGTACTTTTGTTTTTGTTTTAATTATACAGTTTGCTTCAGAACTTGAATTTTGAGCTCAGGGTATTGTGGATTGGTATGTTCAAATAATTTCCAAGTCAAATTATATAGTTATATTAAGTGTTTATGATGTGAGAATGTATTTGATGTTCTGATTTTGTGAGGGAACAATTTAATATTAAGGTTTTGTGTTCCCTATGGAAGCTTATTGACTCACTAATTGAAACTAGATAATGATTCACCCAGTTTCGTAGCCTTTGATTAATAAGTTATTTGAGAAAACTAAAGAGTTGGGAAATTGAAATTTTTCTTTTTGTTTCTTTATACAGTTCTTCTAGAATGTGAGGGTTAAGACCTTTAGAGATTGTATGAGTGTCACTGCAGTAGAAAATTTAATTTCTGTAAGTATTTAATCTGTTTTGAAGTGGACACTAATATTTTAACCCACATCAATTTTATAGCAAAGTTTGAAACACAAACATAGGGTTTACCATAAGAGCATAAGCAGTGGGAGTTAGAATCTTTGGGTTTTATTCCCAGCTCTGCCACTGACTAGCAGATTACAACATCTCCTTGTGCTTCAGCTTTTGATAAGTGGAGATAATAATACTACCCACTTCAGAGGATGTTTGAGAGCTAATGATGTCAGTTAAATCCCTTTATGATCATGGAAGAGGGAAGATCTCAGTGAAACTTGTGACAGTGTCTAGATTTATGCAGCAATTTTCCTTCTTAAAAGCTTACACACATTCTCATTTGTAATCCTAATATCTCTGTGAAATAGGTAGGGACAAGTAACAATAACCCCATTTAATTAACAAGGAAATTGAGATAGAACCATCAAATGAGTTGCCTGGTTGGAGCCAGGACCAGAGTGAGCTTCCTGCAGTCTAATGTAGTGGTAAAAAGAATGGGTTCTGCTATTAGACCTAAGTTCTGCTCTGGTCCTACTCCTTACCAGCTGTGGGAACAAAGCAATTACTGAACTTGTATAAAACTCAGTCTCCTCAACTGTGAAATGGAGATCTTGATGAAACTACCTCACAGTGTGATTATGAGGATTAAATAAGATCATATACCTAAATTGTTTCGCACAGTGCTTGCCACATGAGCAGAGCTAGATCAATTAGCAGCAACTGTTGGTACCATATTATGGATGAGGGATGTGGCTATTTGGGTAGACATGGCTCAATGGAACGCACTCTGCATTTGAGCCAGAGCTAGGATCGGATTTTCATTCTGTCACTTAATAGCACCACAGCCACAGACAGGTCACTTCTTTACCCTTCTGAGTCTATGTCCTCATCTGTCCAGTAGCAGTGCTGATATATGCATAAATCTTTAATCCTCAGAACAGCTTTGTGAGGTAGTCATTTCTATCGGACATGAGGATATATGTACATGTGTGTGTGTATCTGTGCATGTGGCACAGTACATGGCATATACACTTAATAAATGCTATTTTTCTTCATTGAGATATCATTGATATGTAATATATTAGTTTCAGGTATACAACATAATGATTCGATATATACATATTGCAGAATGATCACTACAATAAGTCTAGTTAACCCTATCACCTAAATACCCATCAGATAATACTGTTTGAACCAAGAAAATCAACTAGGTCTTACTTTGGGGCAGCATTTTCTCTTTTCATTTTTTTAATTGTGAACATTTCTGATTGCCTTTCAGTGTATCTCCTCAAAAGAGAAGCCAGCCCCCGCTGGGAAGCTCAGTTGGTTAGAGCATCGTCCCAATACGCCAAGGTTGTGGGTTCAGTCCCCAGTCAGGGCACATGCAGAAATCAGCCAGTGAGTGCATCAATGAGTGGAACAACAAATTGATGTTTCAGTCTCTCTCCCTCTCTCTCAAATCAATAAATAAAAAAAAATTTTTTAAAGAAACAGAGAAGTCAGCCCTGGCCAGCGTGGCTCAGTTGGTTGAGTGTTGTCCCAGTCAGGATACGTGCCTGGATTGCAAGTTCGCTCCCTGGCTGGGGTATTTGGGGGCGGGTGGGAGGCTACTGCTTGGTGTTTCTCTCTCAAATCAGTGTTTCTTTCTCTCTCTTCCCCTTCCCCTCTCTCTGAAATCAATGAGCATATCTTCAGGTAGGATTAAAAAAAAAAAAGCCAAATTCAGTAATTTTATGTTTTATTCAGTATTCAAATTAAGTCCCTCAGACATTTGTCAGTTAATCAGTAAAATATGACTGGTTCAAGCTCGATGAACAGAAAGTCACTGGCAGAGCTAGTGTCTCATTTTGACTGTAAAAAAGCTAAAGAATAGTGACTTCATGGAGCCAAATGCCAGACCTCTAAGGAGAGCCCTGCCTCTGGGCAAGTGAATTACTTACTTGGCAATGTTTATCATCACCAGAATACCAGATATATACGAAGACTCATTTGTAGGCTATTTATGTATGTAAAAACTATAACTGATTGTGACTCCACAGGGTTTTTTCCACCATTGAAATGAAAGGGCTTTGGGTTAGTGCTGATCTTTGTGGGGCACGCTAGTCGCCCCTGAAAAGTATGTTCAGTGGGACATCATGGTCTAGGTGAGAAAAGAAGAGAAAGAAGATTACTATTTAAAGACAAAAAATTAGGAGATAAATATGAGGATCCGGGAGGGACAGAAAAGACACCAGTACCTTGTCCAATATCACTGATGAGTCCCGCTAGGGCACAGGACTTAAAGAAGACAAGCTCAAAAAACGTGTGATAGGTACATAGACTGGTGCCCCGTGGAACCCAGCAAATGAGGTCTGGTCTGTAATGACATAAAAGGAAAGGAAAACTCTGTTTGGAACTAATCATGAGAATGGGTAATGGAACTTGCATGCATTGAGTGCCTACTAAACACCAGGTACAGTTGATTTACAGACATCTTGATATCCTTTTAATAACCAAATATATGAGTTTCATTCCCATTAACAGAGGAGTTGGTTGAGGCTTAAAGAGTAACTTACCTATAGTCATATACCTAATAGGGGTCAGGATTTAAAATTTAGTCCCACTCCAGAACTTTCTGCATCCTTCAGATGTCTTTAAAGATAAGCCTTCTAAGCCAGTGTGTAGGCTCCCGGTTACAAACAACCTAGAGGGGCATTATAATTGAAGATGTGTGATTCTTTCTGTAATGAATTATCTGTACCACAATGTGAATGTCACAAGGCTCAAGGGAAGCCTGTGGCGTCTGTATCCAAGGTGGCTCCTTGAATCCATGCTGTTTCTTGCCTCGGTGTCTTTTTTATGTCTTCTGGTGTGTTAGGAATCTCTTCCTGCTATTCCTAGTGAATTCCTGCCCATAACAGGCATCAACTTTTCCTGGAAACCTTTGTGAAACTTCGCTCCCTCCCACCCCCCAAACCTAAAGACCTGTTCACTCTTAAAATGGTTTGCACCATGTCTATCATTGCACCTACTGTGTCATATTTTGAACTGCAGTAGTCCCTCTGATACCTGTCTTCCCCTAGATACCGAGTTCTTTCAGGGCAGGAAGTGAATCAAGTGACGAGTGTCTCGCTCATTATAGGCAGTTGTTGCATCAGTGTTTTTGGCTTAAGACAGTGCTGACCTTTTTCCAATCAAATCAATCTGTTAAGAGTTTACATGTTTTTAGAATTCTTGAACTCTAGTGTTTTCTTGGTGATGACCAGCTTTTCACATTTTTATTTTTTAAGATTAATTAGTTCTCATTTCTTTGAAGTATATTTTATTTTGTAGTTACTTGGCTTTTTTAACCTTTAAAGATCCTTTTTTTTTTTTTTGCTTTAAGTGGAGTCACTGAAATTATCTACCTCAGTGGTATTGCTTATCTAATTCTTTCAATTATCTATCATTCTTGTTTTGCTTTAGTTTCTGGGGAAACCCATCGGCAGAGTAGATGGGCAGCCAGATAGGTCATTCCCTGTATGTGGGTGTTGTGTGGAGGACCGCATGCAATTGCAAATTTCTATTCTAGGAATAATATTCTATTTATTTATTTATTCAAGAAATCATTTTTCAGTACCTACCACTATGCCAACTGCTGGGATTCCCAGAAGAATAATACTTAGTCTCTGCCCTCATGTAGCTCAGTGTTCAGCATGGGAGTCAGACAAAAAACAGTCTGGAATTCTATCACTGATGAGTTCTGATGAGAAATGTACTGTGAATGTTTAGGAGTTACTTTGGGAGCGTGGAGAGGCTAGCCCAACGCTGTTTTGGTCTATGTGATCAGAGAGCCACATTTGAATTAGGAACACACCAAGTAGTGGGTAGAAGACCTTCTTGACAGAGGAAATAAATAGCATTCGCAAAGAAGAAAGAGAATAATACTTTCTTATTTGTACATTGGTTTGAATTCTCTGAACAGAACACATGTTGGAATGGGGGAGAGGGAAGAGCACTGTGAGCCTGCCTGCATGCAGCAAGGGAGAGGAGGTGATCGGGACGGCCGCCCTCCTCAGCAGCTGTCTGCAGTTAGGTTCAGGTCTCAAGGAAAGGCTACAGGACAGGGTGGGCAAACGTAGGTTTATTGTTGTGAGTACTTGAAGCAGTGTTCTGTTATTTATTAATTATTGTATTATTTTCCATACAAACAACTGTAGACCTATTTTTGCTCCACCCTGTATATTCTCTGTACTCTCTGAATTTAAAATATAATTTTAAACATATTTTGACAATTAGCCATAGCATGAATTGTTTAGTTTTACCTCTAAAGATTAGCCAGCAAGAGCAGTTTAGGCTAACTGAATTGCTGTGGCTGTGAGGGTCTGGACTTTAACTTTGTTTAATCATTGTGAAAATGTTTACTTGAAAATAGTCCAGAGCTTGTTATCTATGTAAAAATTATAGCCCTATCTGGTGTGGCTCTGGTGTGGCTCAGTAGACTGAGCGCCAGCCTGCGAACCAAGGGGTTGCCAGTTCAATTCCCAGCCAGGGTACATGCCTGGGTTGTGGACCAGGTCCCCTTTCGGGCCCTGCAAGAGGCAGCCAATGGATATTTCTCTTGCATGTTGGTGTTTCTCTCCCTTCTCTCTCTAAAGGTAAATAAATAAAATCTTCAAAAAATATATTTTAAAAAATTATAAAATACCCTGGCCAGGTATCTCAGCTGGTTAAAGCATCCTCCTGATACACCAAGGTTTGCAGGTTTGGTCCCAGGTCAGGGCATATACAAGAATCAACCAATGAATGCATAAATAAGTGGAAAAACAAAGTAATGCTTCTTTTTTTCTCTCTCTCCCTTCCTCTCTTTCTCTAAAATCAATAATTTAAAAAATTGTTTTTAAATTATAAAAGCAGTGGAAATGTAAGGGACAATTTAAAAGTTGAGAAAGTCCTGTTTTCTTTATTAATTTGCAATTAGTTTATAGGTATGACGTTTACAGACTTTCTGAAGCATTCATTCTCATTTTATTCTCTATTGTGAGGTTTATTTTAATAACTTATACTGTATAGATGGGGAAATTGAGACACAGATCTGGCTCAGGTCCTGTAGAAGAGGACTGGGAGTC
>VMDR010030465.1:0-12382 GCA_007922815.1 Macrotus californicus
GATAAAAAGTCTTTTTTTTTTACATTTTAAATTACAGTAAATATATATTTTTTAATTGTCCAGCTTTAGGGACAGAAGTTGGTATATTTTTCATGGTCCTAGCTGGAAGTCAAAAGTCTTGGTGTCTGTTCCCAGTGTTAGAATTGTCTGCTGGTGTTTTGGGATCATTCACTCATTGCTCTTATGCCTAAAATTTTCTGTTATTGGAAATACTATATACTATATTTTGCCACATATAAGGCATACTTTTTTGCCCAAATATTTGAGTGAAAAATAAGAATGTGCATTAATATGGGTGCAATGATTACATACCATGGGTACAATAATGGGTACAATAATCCCATGTATAATGTGCCCACAAATGTGGGTGAGCATTATACATGGTGAAATACGGTAATCTACATGTGATCTGCTTTTAACACACGTGCTACTAATTTCTTTACATAGTAGAGAGTTGAGATTAACATTCAGTTTGAGTTATAAAAATGTAATTTATATTTTAGGAATATAACTTGAGACTAATGAAGTATACCATCCCATGCTATTATTGGGGAAAATACTATTTGGAATTCAAAACACTTTCCCCAAATGCTCAGCAAAGACATTAGTGAAAAATGGAGCTTTAAGTTAACTTTTAGATGAGCATATATATATTACTTGAGCACATGTCATAAATCATCTTAAAAATAAAATATCCTCCTGCATAATTTTGCAAAATAAAGCTTGCTCTATGTTAAATGTTTTGTATAGGAGTTACAGGGTATTGTCACCTAAACTCCTGATATTTACATTTCATATCAACACAAACACACTCCCTTTAAATGTTGAAATGTGAAGATCCACCTGTATTACAATTAGTATAAACCTCTGCCTTTTCACTGAAGTGAGGACCAGTTATCCTCACTTGTTTTTGCCTTTTCTTGCTGTTTCTTTACATTCAGTACATAAGGGTGGATCCAAGGTTCTCAAATCCATAGAGATTGAGGTCAGTTTTCCCTTTCCTCCAATCTCTCACCCCTTCCCACTCCTGAATCCTGTCTCTTAAAAAGAGAAACAACTCAAGGGCCTATTTTGAACTTCTCTCAGAGAGACCAAATTCACTGGTTTCTAGGGCCCTATTCCACTGAGGCCAGCAAAGCAGGGAGGTCAGAAATTAGTGCAGTAAGGGGGAATCAGGACCCCACTCAGCCTCAGCCTGCACACAGCTGCCATCAGCACCAAGCAGTAAAGAGCTGATCCTCTTACACAGATGGGCCCTCCTTTGAAACAGACAGCTAATTCAGCAGAAACTATATATTATTGGAAATAAGCTGGACAGAACAAGAATTGTGGTGCAGGGGCAAGGGGAACATACCTACAACTTTCCCAGAAGACTGAACAGTGCTTCCCAGGGGAGATTCAGGGGTCCCCCCCCCATTGCAACAGAAGCCCCCACTAAAGATAGGTGAAGGTGATGCTGGCAGTGCTGCCAGAAGTTGGATAACCCACCCTGGGACCTTGAGTTGATAGAAATCCAGAGGCAGATCCAGAAAGAGAAGACAAAAGGCAAACACCAAATCTGCAGAGATGAATTCCATCTCATTTTTCTTCAGAATTTATGTTATTTTTTTCTTTCTTTCACATAGACTTTTAAGATTTCTTCTTTTGCTTCCATTGTATTCCAACTAATTCACTATTCTTTGTCTTTTATTTTTACTTAGAGTTTTATATTATTTTTTATATTATTTCTATTTCAAATCTCACATTTTACCCTTCCCTTGTCCTACTCCATTTTGCCTTCTTCCTGCCCTTTATTTCCGTTGTGGATTTTGCTTTCCCCCGTGCTACGCCTTGTTCCTATTCCTCACTCTTACTATATCTCCTTCCTCTATCCTCTCAAAAGTATTCTTCCTTCTTCAACTCACATTCTTTTCCCCTTCTTATAATATTCTTATTTTCTTTCCACCTTTATCATTTATGGCTTCTTTGCATGGATATTAAGATTATTGCTGTTCTTCTTTAACTGTATTCCTACTTGTTACTATTTTTTTATTTCAGATCTCATAGGTTACTCTCCCCCTGTCTCATTCCATTTTGCTTTACTCCTGCCCCTGCTTATTTGAGTATGGAATTTTATTTTTTCCCTTTTTAGCCTGGATTCTATTCCTTACTCTTATTACTTTTCTTCCCTCTATCCTCTCAAAATAATTTTTCTTTACAGTAGACATCTCACATTCTCTTTTCTCTTTCATATAACATTCTTATTCTCTTTCTACCTTTATTTATGTTTGCTCATCTGTTGTTGTTATTGACCCTGTTGTGGTTTTCTGCAATTGTTCCTTTTGGTTCACTGCTTCTTAAATTTTATTTCAAACCTCATATTATACTCTTCCCTTTTCTTACTCCAATTTGCCATCACCCTTCCCTGTTTTACTTATGCTTTAAATTTTATTTTCTCCCTCTCTTCACCTTGTTTCTATTCTCTACTTTTATTATTTCTCCTCCTTCTTCCCACTTAATATCATTTTTCTCTCCTTCAGTCATCTCATATTCCCTTTTTTCTATCTTATAATATTCTTAAACTCTCTCCACCTTTATTAATCTTTGCTCAATTGCTCTTGATGTTGCTGATGTGATAGGGGGCTGTTTTTGCCAGTATGGGTTTGGTTTTCTGGGTAGTATTGCTTTGTCAACCAGCACCTGTACAACAGCATACAGGACATGGTGGGGTTTGTGACTCCCAGTTAGCCAGCTGGAGAGAATAAGCCACCAATGAATGAGCCACCAATAATCAAAGCCCAAGTACAAGAGAGCCCGCAAAAATGGCATGAACGTCATCTCAAGAGCATCTGGCTCAGGAGATCAAGAAGACTGCACTACTGAGTCCCACAGGTCTCCTACCACAGAATGCCACCCCATGAAGACAGGGAGTCAAAGCAGGTCAATCTAAGAAGAGAAACAAACAGGAAGAGTCACATAAAGTGGGGAAGCAAAGAAATAATCCCCAATTGAAAGGAAGGGAAGAATCCCCAGAAGAGCTAAATGAAATTGAGGCAAGCAATCTATTAGACACAGAATTCAAAATAATGGTAACAGAATGCTCAAGGAACTCAGTGAGAACTAACAAGAATTTTATGGGAGTTACAAGGAACTTAGTGGGAAGCACAGCAGCGTGAAAATGACATAGAAACTATCCATAAGAACCAGGAGGAAATGAAAAATACAATACCTGAAATGAAAAATACACTAGAAGGAATTACAAGCAAGCTAAATGAAGCAGAGGACCGAGTCAGTGAACTGGAAGACAAGGTAGAAAAAAAATACCCAGTCAGAGCAACAAAATGAAATAATACTAAAAAGGAATGAGGATAGCTTAAGGGAGCCTCAGGACAACAAGAAATCTAACACATTCACGTCATAGGAATATTAGAAGGAGACAAAAAGGAGCAAGGGACAGAAAACTTGTTTGAAGAAAATAATAACAGGAAACTTCCCTAACTTGGTAAGGGAAAAAGTTATGCAATTTCAGGAAGCACAGAGAGTCTCAATCAAGATGAACCCAAAGAGGCCTACTCCAAGACACATCATAATTAAAATGGTAAATTTTAAGGACAAAGAGAGAATCTTAAAGGCAGCAAGGGAAGAACAGATAGTAACACACAAGGGAGCTCCAATAAGGCTGTCAGCTGATTTCTCAATACAAACACTGCATGCCAGAAGGAATTGGCATAAAATATTCTGGGTAATGAAAAGCAAGGACCTACAACTAAGACTATTCTATCCAGCAAGGCTCTCCGGGAAAGCAAAATAAGGAGCTTCCCAGACAAAAGAAAGCTAAAAGAGTACATCTCCACCAAGCCAGCACTCCAAGAGATGCTAAAGGCACTACTATAAAAAGGAGAAGAGAAAGATGAAAGAGAGACACAGGCACAGAAAAATGGCAATGAATAAGTACCTATCAATAATAACCTTATATGTAAATAAATTAAATTCTCCAATCAAAAGACATAGGGTAGCTGAATGAAGTAAGAAAACATGACCTACATATATGCTGTCTACGAGAGACCAACCTCAGAACAAAAGATCTACACAGACTGAAAGTGAAGGGATAGAAAACATATTCCAAGCAAATGGACATGAAAAAGAAAGCTGGGGTAGCAATACTTATATCAGACAAAATAAATTTCAAAACAAAGGTCATAAAAGAGACAAAGAAGGACACTTCATAATACTTAAGGGAATAGTCCAATAGGAGGATATAATCCTTATAAACATATATGCACCCAACATAGAAACACCTAAATATATAAAGAGAATCTTGGAGAACTTCAAGAAAGATATTGACAACAACACAGTAATCACAGGGTATTTTTGCACCCCACTGTCAAAAATGGATAGATCTTCCAAACAAAGAATCAACCCAGATATTGTGACATGAAATGGCACTCTAGGTCAAATGGACTTAATTGATACATATGGAACATATCACCCCAAAGAAGCAAAATATACATTCTTTTCAAATGCACGCGGAACATTTTCAAAGATAGACCACATGGTAGGGCACAAAATAAACTTCAACAAATTCAAGGAAATTGAAGTCATATCAAGCATGTGCTCAGATAACAATGGATTGAAACTAGAAACCAATATCAAGGAAAAAACTCAAAAACATTCAAATACACAGAGACTGAATAACATGTTATTGTTATAATGAATGGGTCAACAATGAGATCAAGGAAGAAATCAAAAAGTATCTGGAAACAAATGAAAATGAACTCACAAAAACCCAAAACCTATGGGACACAGCGAAGGCAGTGCTGAGAGGGAAGTTCATAGTGATACAGGCCTACCTAAAGAAGATAAAAATGATTTCAAACGAACAAATTAACCCTACATCTGCAAGCACTAAAGGAACAAAAACAAACAAAGCCCAGAGCAAGTAGAAGGAAGGAAATAATCAAGATCAGGGCAGAATTAAATGACAGAGACTAAAAGAACAATTCAAAGGATCAATAAATCCAGGAGCTGGTTCTTTGAAAAGAAAAACGAAATTGACAAGCCTTTAACCAGACTCATCAAGAAAAAAACAGAGGTGACCCAAATAAATAAAATCAGAAATGAAAGAGGGGAAATTACAACCTGTACCACAGAAATACAAAAGATTGTAAATAATTACTATGAACAACTATATGCCAAGAAATTGGACAACTGTGTGAAGTAGACAAATTTCTAGGAACATACAATCTTCCAAAACTGAATGAAGAACAAGCAGAAAGCCTGGAAAGACAATTAACAACTAGTGAAATTGAGGCAGTAATCAAAAAACTCCCAGCACACAAGGGCCCTGGACCAGATGGCTTCATAGGCGAATTTTACTGAACATTTAAGGAAGAATTAACTCCTATCCTTCTCAAACTATTCAAAAAAATTCAAGAAGAGGGAAGATATCTAAACATTTTATGAGGCCAGTATCATCCTAATACCAAAACCAGGTAAAGACAGAACATAGAAAGAAAACTACAAGCCCGTATCTCTCATAAACATAGATGCTAAAATCCTTAAATAAATATTGGCAATCCAAATTCAGAAATACATTTAAAAGATCATACACCATGATCAAGTGGGATTCACCCCAGGGTTGCAAGGATGGTACAATATTTGCAAGTCAATAAATGGAATATACCACATAAACAAAATGAAGGACAAAAATCACATGATTATATCAATAGATGCTGAAAAAGCATTTAATAAAGTACAGCACCCATTTATGATAAAAACAATCAGTAAAGTGGGAAAAGAGAGAACATACTTCAACATAATAAAAGCCATATATGAGAAACCTACAGCCAATATTATACTCAATGGGCAAAAACTAAAGCTTTCTTTTTAAGATCAGTAACAAGACAAAGGTGTCCTCTTTTACCACTCTTATTCAACATAGTCCTGGAAGTTCTAGCCACAGTGATAAGACAAGAAAAAGAAATAAAATGCATCCAAATGGAAAGGAGATTGTAAAATGTCATTATTCACAGACAACATGATAGTGTACATAAAAAACCCTATAGTGCGCATCAAGAAACTACTTGACCTAATAAGTGAATTTGGCAAAATAGCAGGATACAAAGTCATATTGAGAAATAGATGGCACTTTTGTATACCAACAATGAAACATCGGAAAGAGCAACTAGGAAAAACAAAATCCCTATAGCAATAAGTAAATTTTACTATAGCAACAAGTAAAATAAAGTACCTAGGAATAAATTTAAGCAAGAAAGTAAAAGACTTGTACTCAGAAAACTATAGAATACTGAAGAAAAAAATTCAGGAAGATACAAATAAATGGAAGCATATACCATGTTCATGGATTGGAAGAATTAACATCATTAAAATGTCCATACTTCACAAAGCAGTCTACAGATTCAATGCAATCCTATTAAAATGCCAATGGCATATTTCACAGATCCAGAAAAAATAATTTTAAAAATTTATATGCAACCAAAAAAGACCCTAAATAGCCTCAGCAATCTTGAGAAAGAAGAACAAAGTAGGAGGGATCACAGTATCCAATATCAAACTATACTACAAGGCCACTGTAATCAAAACAGTCTGGTACTGGTATAAGAATAGACAGATAGATCAATGGAACAGAATAGAGAACCCAGAAATAAACCCAAGTCTGTATGGTCAAGTAATATTTGACAAAAGGGGTAAGAGCATACAATGAAGTAAAGATAGCCTCTTCAATAAATGGTGTGGGGAGAACTGGACTAGTACGTGCAAAAAAATGAAACTAGACCACCAACTTATACCATACAGCAAAATAAATTCAAAATGAATAAAGGACTTATTATAAGTTGTGACACAGTAAAAATCCAAGAGGAAAACATAGGCAGGAAAGTTTCAGATATCCCATGTAGCAATATTTTTGCTGATACATCTCCTAGGGCAAGGGACATAAAGGAAAAAATAAACAAATGGGACTACATCAAACTAAAAGCCTTCTGCATGGCTAAAGAAATCATCATCAAAATAAAAAGGGAATCAACTGTATGGGAGAACATATTTGCTAATGATATATCAAACAGGGATTTGATCTCCTAAATATATAATGAAGTCATATGACTCAACACCAGGAAGACAAACAATCCAATTAGAAAAGGGGCAAAGGATCTGAATAGACACTTCTCCAAGGAGGACATACAGATGGCCCTTAGACATAAAAGAATGCTTAGTATCACTAGCCATCAGAGAGGTCCAAATTAAATCCATAATGAGATATCACCTCACACCTGTCAGAATGGTCATCATTAATAAATCAACAAATAAGTGCTGATGAGGCAGAGGAGAGGGAACCCTAGTGCACTGTTGGTGGAAATGCAAATGGTGCAGCCCCTGTGGAAAACAGTGTGGAATATCCTCAAAAAACTAAAAATGGAATTGCCTTTTGACCCAGCGATCTGCTGCTAGGAATATACCCTAAGAATCCCAAATCACCGATTCAAAAAAAAATTATGCACCCCTATGTTCATAGCAGCCCTATTTACAATAGTCAAGTGCTAGAAACAGCCTAAATGCTCATCAGTAAATGAGGAGATCAAAAAACTGTGGTACATTTACACAATGGAATACTATGCAGCAAAAAGAAAGAAGGAACTCCTACCTTTTGGGACAGCATGGATAGAATTGGAGAATATTATATGAAGTGAAATAAGCCAGTCAGTGAAAGATAAATACCATATGATCTCACCTATAATGAACAAATGAACTAACAAACAAAATAGAACCACAGGCATGGAAATGTGGAACAGACTGCAAGTGACCAGGGTGGAGCAGGTGGGGGACAATGGTGGAAAGAAGGGGAAGAGACTATCTTTGGCTGGTGTGCCTCAGTGGATTGAGTGCCGGCCTGCGAACCAAAGAGTCACTGGTTTGGTTCCCAGTCCAAGGCACAAGCCTGGGTTTCGAGCCAGGTGCCCAGTATGGGGCCTGTGAGAGGTAACCATACACTGATGTTTTTCTCCCTCTCTTTCTCCCTCCCTTGCCCTCATTCTAAAAATAAATAAAAAAAAATTTAAAGTTAAAAAAGAAGATGGGGAAGGGACTATACAAAGAATATGTATAAATAACCCAAAGACAGGGACAAGAGTGTGAGAATTGACTGTGCGAGCAGGGGGTGGGATGGGTGGAGCAAGGCAAAGGGGAAAATATTGGGACAACTGTAATACAGTAACAATTTAAAAAATGATTTAAAAAAAGAGGTAGTCAGAGGGACACTGGACTACAGAAGAGGAGGAGGTGATGCAATGATGGAAGCTGTCTTTGAAGATGGAGGAAAAGCCCACAAACTAAACACAGGTTGCTACTAGCAACTGTAAAAGGTAAGGAAACGGATTCTCCACTCAGAGCCTTTAGAAGGAACCAACTGTGCCAACAGTTTGACTTTACTCCTGTGAAACTGATTCCGGACTTCTGCATTCTGTGAAGTCCTCCAGGACTGCAAGAACACATGTGTGCTGTTCGAAGCCACCAAGTGTGTGGTAATTTGTCACAGCAGCCAGAGGAAATAAATATATCTGGCATCTATGCAGATAATTTTGAACTCTTTTTTTTTTAAGATTTTATTTATTTATTTTTAGAGAGAGGGGAAGAGAGGGAAACATCAATGTGTGGTTGCCTCTCGCACGCCCCCTACTGGGGACCTGGCCTGCAACCCAGGCATGTGCCCTGACTGGGAATCAAACCTGGCACCCTTTGCTTTGCTTTGCTTTGTTTTGCTTTGCTTTGCTTTGCTTTGCAGGCCAGCACTCAATTCACGGAGCCACACCAGCCAGGGCTAACTTTGAACTCTTATTTTGGATTCTTATCTACGCTGACTGTATCTACAATAACACATCATCACAAAAAATTAAATGTATAGTTGGCTTTAAAATTCTGAATCTTGGCTTTAGTACAAATCATGATGTAGTATACACATAGCTATCTAATTGAGAAACTCAGGAATCTCATTTATGTTTATTTTAATTATATTAATAGAATGTAATGATTTCGAGATCTTTTTTAGAAGCTGTATCTATTTCATATATTTAAAAATAAAATATAAAATTTTCTAATTCTGGGATTTTTATCTTATTTAATGCAAGAATCAAACTAGTAGGGAATGTCAAGTGTTTCATTTTTATCTTCATGGCAAAGAGTCCTCAATGTACTAAAAATAATACTCAGTATGTGGAAGAGCAGGTAATCAGTTCTGCTTTTGCCAGTGAGATGCTCTGAAAAAAATTCAGCCTGTAAATCTCATTGGACAGCTTAGAAAATGACAAACAATTCAGCAGGCCCTTACATATCTGAGTTTCTGTCTAACTCTGCCTAAGATCCTGTCTGTAAAATATGTTAAGAAGCTGCCTATTGTACCATGTAATACAGGTCTCAAGAATCTCATCTCTGAGAACTTGAACTCAATGTTTATTATATATGTATTATAGACTTCATGGTGCAACCTTCTGTTAGATCAAGGCCAAAACTTCTCCCATTTCCATACCCATAAAAGTTTTGTTTGCCTCTTCAAAATCCTCAGCAAGTCTAGAAGAGCAGCGCCAACCCTTCCTTAAACACAGGACAATAAACTATCCACAGCATCTTCTTCCTTCTCAAGGTGATCGCCATCTCTGTTCTCATCCCTCGTGTTTGTAGCACACTTGGTTCACAAAGAGCTTTTATTCTCATGACCTCTTCAGGATGAAAATTATTGACCTTTTGCACAGGATATAACATTTGGGCACTTCATCTCGCAACGATTTTGTGGAGAAATCTGGGCTGCATTGTTATACTCCTTGCACACCTCCCAACAAGCTGTGTGTTACGGAAGGTGTGCTTTGTAAATGTTTTCAGAACTTGGGTTTGTGAATAAGGAAACTACATTTCAGAGAAGTTCTGTTTTCACAGTAACAGACAAGCAGAATAGCAGACGCTAGAACTCAGATCTCTCCATTACATGAAGGACCTTAAAAAAAAAAAAGGCTCCACAGTGTCTTAGTTAAAGAAAAGTTAGGGAGAGGATCAAAAGACAAGGAGTCATTAAAAAGTATGTATTCATTGGCCTCATCTCCCCGCATGTGAAGAACAGAGAAAAAAAGAAATAAAAATTGATGATGCATCAGCTTTTTAAACAATCAACCTCATAATATTGATACTGGATGTTGACCATTTGTTGTGGAAAAAGAGGAAAGGATTTAGCAAAGTCACTGTAGGTCCTTTGTACTTTCTCTGTTCATTATTTTTTCTTGGTGGGAAGCAGGAGTGAGATTTGTCTCTTTTGTGAAAATAAAGGCAGCTTCCCTTTGTGGACTTTGGCTTTCCTCACCAGCAGTCAATACACAGCTCCCCCATTTCAGATTGATAGATATGTAAATTAACATAATTCTTTCTATTTGTAAAGGGAAAACCTGTTGTCAATAAAATGTGGCAAGTGCTCTTTTAAAAGTCTTCCATTATTCAGAGCAAATGTGTTTAAGTTGCTGAAGACCAACAAGGCATCTTATTCTCTGTGGGAGTCTCAGTTCTGTACCCATGGGTCTCTTGGGTCTTTGGGAAGCTATTCATCAGTTAGAAAAACAGGGGATTAAATTTAGGGCATTATATAGAACACTCTCTTGTTTTTCATGAAGATCTTAATTCAGATTGATTTAGCTTGATGAGGTTCCACAATTCCAGATAAAAGACAGCTAATGTTCATTGTCCTGCTACCTCACCAACCTAAGGAGGTAAACATTATTTGCTTGGTTGTGAAGATGAGAGAGCAAAAGCTGAAAGGCTAAGGAACCGAATGAAGCCCTGTGACACAGAAGTTAGAGCTGGGACTTGAGATTCATAGTCCTGAGTTCCCAATCCAGGCACAACCATCAACTAGCTTGGAAAGAAAATTGACTCTTACCCTAAATTTCTTTCCTTGGTAACATGGAGATGGAATCTGGGACTAGAACCTACTGCATTCAGTTGTTTTGAGGATTCATGTTAGACTATAAATAATCAATTATTATCATTAAAGTGACTGAGGTAGTAAATTTCAGAGATAGGGGTCAAAGTTCAAGCCCTTCTCATTATACCGTGTTGCTGTTTGGACAACATTCACAAAGGCCAGAATTTCTTACAGTGAAATGTCTAGGATTAGAACTTTAAAACGATCTTTCCATTCAAGTTAAATCTGCTGTGGAGTGAGTTCCCTACCTACAGTTGGGGCTCCTGTTATGTCTTAAATTGAATGCTGTCAACAGCCGCAAGGACATGAGATGGATGGAGGTCATCAGTCTCACATAATTTCATGTCCCAGGACAAGAAACAGATACCAAAAGGTACAGATGGTGTTGGACAAGGGAGCATCACTTACTTGTCTGTTTAGAAATCAGCTTCGAAGGAGACCAGCTAGGATAATTTGGTTACACACACACACACACACACACACACACACACACACACACACACACACATTGAGTCTATACTGTGTAGAAAACACCATGCAGTAAGGAATATGAAGATTTCCTTAAAGGTCAAGTCCATCCTATTTTATAGTTCATTTCAGCAAGAAAGGCAGTAACACACCCAATCCGAATCCAAGCCCTTGGTGCCATGGATCTGACAACATGCTCTAAGAATGGGGGAAATAGAGATTAATGACAGAAGAGAGTGGAGAAAAATTAATAAAACTTCTTGGAAAAAATAGAAAATATTGTGTTGCTACAATCTATTAGGCACTACAAAAGTAGGCTTTTAAGTTGGGTTTTGAAGTAAGGACAAAGTTCACTTGTTGGATACAGAAAGAATGAAATGAGAGGGAAGAGAAAAAACAAGCCAGGGCGCTAAGAGCAGGTCTGATTTCTATGGCACATGGGTCCTTATCGTCGTGGGTGAGCCCACATCTTCACATGTACTTTCAATTATAGTCAGTTTCAAGGTTGGCCTTCTTGCCACGACATATTGTAAACCTTTACTCTCAACAATGTTCAAGTCGCTTTTTAAGCTTTTCTTTTAATATATTTTAATTATTTTTTAAAACAAAAAGTTACTTCTAAGTAAATGCCATATAATGCCAAAGTTAATTTTAAAGCCAGGAAATTGTTTCTATAAATATGATCTTTAAATCATCACATAGCTTTGCAAGTTGTAAGAAATATTGCCTGGACCTAGTTTTTAAATATTGTTTAATACAATTTCCTCTTTTCAGCTGGCCTCCTTTACTGAATCATATTAATTTTTAAGTGAGTTTTTAAAAATCTGTCTCAAATTACTAAGAAATATCTCTCCACTGGTTTTTGAAAATATGAAATTCAATTTTGATTGTCAGCATACCTGGTTTTATTTATTGGTTAAGTTATACCTAATTAGGTAGGTTTTGTTTGCCCAGTTTTTT